>WNWK01007963.1:0-88706 GCA_009830355.1 Cherax destructor | reverse complement strand
GCGTGGAAGATGGCAAATGTAGTCCAATTTTTAAGAAAGGAGACAGACACAGGCATTAAACTACAGACCTGTGTCACTGACGTGTATAGTATGCAAAGTCATGGAGAAGATCATCAGAATAATTTAAGACACCTAGAAAGACACAAGCTTATAAACTGACAACCAGCATGGTTTCAGGGAAGGAAAATCTTGTGTCACAAACCTACTGGAGTTTTATGACAAGGTAACAGAAGTAAGACACGAGAGAGGGGTGGATAGACTGCATTTTTTTGGACTGCAAGAAGGCGTTCGACACAGTTCCTCAGAAGAGATTAATGCAAAAGCTAGAGGATCAGGCACACGTAACAGGAAAAGCACTGCAATGGATCAGAGAATATCTGACAGGGAGGCAACAACGAGTCATGGTACGTGACGAGATGTCAGAGTGGGCACCTGTGACGAGTGGAGTTCCACAAGGGTCAGTTCTAGGACCTGTACTGTTTTTGGTATATGTGAATGACATAACGGAAGGGATAGACTCAGAAGTGTCCCTGTTTGCAGATGATGTGAAGTTAATGAGAAGAATCAAATCAGTCGAGGATCAGGCAGGACTACAAAGAGACCTGGACAGGCTGCAAGCCTGGTCCAGTAACTGGCTCCTTGAATTTAACCCTGCCAAATGTAAAGTCATGAATATCGGGGAAGGGCAAAGAAGACCGCATACAGAGTATAGTCTAGGTGGCCAAAGACTGCAAACCTCACTCAAAGAAAAGATCTTGGGGTGAGTATAATACCGAGCACATCTCCTGAGGCACACATCAATCAGATAACTGCTGCAGCATACGGGCGGCTGGCAAATCTAAGAATAGCGTTCCAATACCTCACCAAGGAATCATTCAAGACTCTGTATACCATATACGTCAGGCCCATACTGGAGTATGCAGCACCAGTTTGGAACCCACACCTGGTCAAGCACGTCAAGAAATTAGAGAAAGTGCAAAGGTTTGCAACAAGACTAGTCCCAGAGCTAAGGGGATTGTCCTACGAAGAAAGGTTAAGGGAAATCGGCCTGACGACACTAGAGGACAGGAGGGTTAGGGGAGACATGATAACGACATATAAAATACTGCGAGGAATAGATAAGGTGGACAGAGACAAGATGTTCCAGAGAGGGGACACAGAAACAAGGGGTCACAATTGGAAGTTGAAGACTCCTATGAGTCAAAGGGATGTTAGGAAGTATTTCTTCAGTCATAGAGTTGTCAGGAAGTGGAATAGCTTAGAAAGCGACATAGTGGAGGCAGGAACCATACATAGTTTTAAGACTAGGTTTGATAAAGCTCATGGAGCAGGGAGAGAGAGGACCTAGTAGCAATCAGTGAAGAGGCGGGGCCAGGAGCTATGACTCGACCCCTGCAACCACAAATAGGTGAAATAGGTGAGTACATACAACAGGCCAAGTGTCTAATCGACATGTGCCTAGGACAAAATGGTAACTAACACACAAACATATACAAAAGAGTACCTATATCCATTTATGTTTTGCTATTTTTAAGTCAATTTTTGCATGGCTTCAAACCTTCATTTTTTGTGAAGGTCGACTAAGTGAACGCGCCGTAAGTTACCACAAATAGCGAGGATATAACAGTTGAAGAGCGCAGCTCAGTGCCAGCAACGTTTTAACATCTCGGTGATGGTCAGGGTAGCGACGGCGCTCCAAGATAATGGGATTAAATCTCTCCTCGTGCCACCAATGTTGATCTTTCAAGTCTGTTGAGGTGAAGTTGGAGGCGGGGTGATGGGAGGGTGGGTGGATGGGAGTCCTCTTTCCTCTACCCCATCCCCCTCTTCCCCCTCACAACCCCTTCCCCAACCACTCCCCTCCCACACCAAACCTCTGACGTTCCTGGCTGATTTATCCTGATTGTCATTACGTCAAGACCGCCACGTGTTGCGTCACAGTCTGAGAGTCGTCTTGGGCGACGCTCTGAGATCACTATAGCATCATACTTTCACCTTATTGCTACTTATCTCGTGAATTCATTAAAAAAAAAATTATGTTACATCACAAGTACCGAAAACTAAAACACTAAAGCAAAAGTATATATAATTTGCATCGTAACTAACAAAATAAAAACAAAGTGTAAGCTACCCAATAGGACAATTTTTTTTTTTTCAGTCGAGCTTATTAAAAAAAAATATACATTTGTTCATGCTTAGATAAGAGTGTCTAGACCAGTTATGCTCTGAGATTGACGACAAATTTGATTCAGTGTACAAATGCTCAACACTCGTTCAGCTTATTACGAAGAAACGCTCATTTATTCTGCTGTAAATGCTGTTACTGCTGGTAAATATTTGTTTATGGTGCTGTTGCAAATGCTGTTTTCTCTGTTGCAAATGATGTGTATTCAGTTGTATATGTGGGTCATGCTCGTACTGTTTAATCTGGTGTAAACGCCCTAACTTCTGCCTGTAAATGCTGCTTTTGCAGCTGAAAATGTTCACACACTGCAAGCATCATATACTGCAAGCTTCATACACTGCAGGCTTCACACACTGCAGGTTTCACACACTGCAAGCTTCACATACTGCAGGTTTCACACACTGCAAGCATCATATACTGCAGGCTTTACACACTGCAAGCATCATATACTGCAAGCTTCACACACTGCAGGCTTCACACACTGCAGACATCACACACTGCAAGCATCACACACTACAAGCTTCACACACTGCAAGCTTCACACACTACAAGCTTCCCCAGTACTTAAAATGAAGGCTGCCACATTGCTCTCAGTGATGGAGTTTTGGCGTCGCATGTTAATGTTGGTCACCTCGCCATCTCCCCACGTGGCTTAGACTGATGAATCACCAGAACCAGAACAGATCCTGCTTCTCGACAGCAGAGGAACGCTGCTCCGAACTGTTCGACAACGCATTTGCTTGGCGATTACTGGAGAGAGGATGGAGTGTGGAATGTAGATCATAGAACACTGGACCTCCAAATGTCTTTACCCATATACAGGAAATATATATATATATATATATATATATATATATATATATATTTTCTTTCTTTCAACACGTCGGCCGTTTCCAACCGAGGCGGGGTGGCCCAAAAGGAAAAACGAAAGTGTCTCCTTTTACATTTAGTAATATATACAGGAGAAGGGGTTACTAGCCCCTTGCTCCCGGCATTTTAGTCGACTCTTACGACACGCATGGCTTACGGAGGAAGAATTCTGTTCCACGTCCCCATGGAGATAAGAGGAAATAAGAACAAGAACTAGTAAGAAAATAGAAGAAAACCCAGAGGGGTGTGTATATATATGTTGTACATGAATGTGTAGTGTGACCTAAGTGTAAGTAGAAGTAGCAAGGTGTACCTGAAATCTTGCATGTTTATGAGACAGAAAAAAGACACCAGCAATCCCACCATCATGTAAAACAATTACAGGCTTTCGTTTTACACTCACTTGGCAGGACGGTAGTACCTCCCTGGGTGGTTGCTGTCTACCAACCTACTACCTATATATATATATATATATATATATATATATATATATATATATATATATATATATATATATATATATATATATATATATATATATAATTAGCAAGCACTAAACCCGTAACCGTAACTTGAGTGGGAGGGATTTTGGACAATATGGTTTGATTCGAGGAAGGTAAGTGTATCTCCAGTCCCTTGGATGAAGAGCTTTTCACTATCTTTACTGCAACCCTCTTGCAGGACCAAGTATTTTGGGTGCCACACATGACAGAGCTTTGCAATGACGCTGCAGACTCGAGGACTGAAACCTATCATTGCATCTGTCAACCTTGTGTAGGACTTTTTCCTTGCCTGATGTATATGGTGTTTTCCTACTGATACAATATCTGAGTCCTCCTTTCTCTGACTGGAAGGACAAGTGGCTCCTTACTAATCAAATCACTTTTCTACTTGCTATGTTTCTCTTTTTTGTCGGCCTCATTATTTGGTACCTAACTGAGAATATCGTATTCAACATTATCTTTGTTGACTGTCTTTTTTTTTTCTTACAAAGGCTGCCGCTCCTTCTAATATTCATTCTTTTATTATACTTTTCCTATGGTTTCATCCGCATTGGATGCAAAAAAACTTTGAGGTTACTTAACTGTTCCCTTGTTCCAGTTACATGTATCATGTTTTGTTATTCCTTGCTCTGGTGTGTGTGTGTGTACTCACCTATAATGTGGATGCAGGGGTCGATTCATGGCTTCTGGTCCCGCCTCTATGCTGGTCGCTACTAGGTTCACTCTCTTGGCTATTGTACATCTTCTTAAGGCTATGTATGGATCCCGCCTCTACCACTTCACTCTCCAGATTGCTCCACTTCCTAATAACTTCCTGATAATTCATCTGAATTTTCAGCTTCCAGCTGTGTCCCCTTGTTCCAAAGTTCCATCTCTGAAACATTCTGTTTCTATTCACCTTATCAATTCCTCTCAATATTTTTTTGTACGTTATCATATCGCCCCTAATCCTTCTGTCTTCCAGCGTCGTCAGACTGAATTACCTTAACCTCTCCTCATAGCACATACCCCTTAGCTCCGGAATTAGTCATCTTGCAAATCTTTGCACTTTCTCCAGATTCTTTACATGCTTGACCATTTGCGAGTTCCACACTGACACTGCATACTCCAATATTGGCCTGAAGTATACGGTGTAGAGTCGTGAATGACTCTACTTAGATGTCGAAAAGGTATTCGCAAGATTTTCCAGGTGCGCATTTGCTGAATCAGTTATTTGGTTGATGTGCACCTCATGGGATATGCTCGGTATGATGCTCACCCCAAGGTCCTCACTGAGTGAGGTTTGCAGCCTATGCCCTCCAAACGTGTACACCGTCTGCGGTCTTTGTTCTTCTCCAAGCTTCATAACCTTGCACTTTGCGGGGTTAAATTTCATGACTCATTTGCCAGACCAGGCCTGCAGCCTGTCAAGATACCTTTGTAGCCTTTCCTAGTTAATGTTTGCTTGTATTATCCTCATTAGCTTCACGCGAACAGGAATACCTCTGGCTCTATCCCTTCCCAATCGCTTCACACACAGAATGTCCGTGGTTCTATTCCCGGCAAGGGTGGAAACATTGGGTGTGTTTCCTT
The DNA here is from genome assembly GCA_009830355.1 of Cherax destructor. Taxonomy (NCBI): domain Eukaryota; kingdom Metazoa; phylum Arthropoda; class Malacostraca; order Decapoda; family Parastacidae; genus Cherax; species Cherax destructor. Next base: position 83,576 of record WNWK01007963.1, on the reverse strand, counting down.
ACAACTGTTGTCCCCATTCATCTAGCAAGCAAGTAGGTATTTGGGTGTTAGTCGACTGGTGTGGGTCGCACCCTGGAGGACAAGACTGAGAACAAAAATGGAAATAAGACAGACAGTCCCTCGATGGCGCACTGCTTTTCTTGGGTTATCCTGGGTGGCTAACCCTCCAGGGTTAAAAATCCGAACAAAATCTTAACTTATCCGTTATATCATTCACGTATACAAGAAACAGCACCTGCCCTAGTGCTGACCCTTGAGGAACCCCGCTCGTTACATGCACCCATTTCGACACCTGGTCCCGGACCATCACTCGTTGTTTCCTTCCTGTCAGGTATGCTTTGATCCATTGTACTGCTTTTCCTGTTATTCCTGCCTGCTCATCCAGCTTTTGTACCAGTCTCTTGTGCTGTACTGTGTCAAAAACCCGTGTGTGTTGTGCTAGTGAAGGAGTAGCAAGGAGTTCTTTACCAATCACAGGGTTTAGCATCCTTTGATTGTGGGGCCCTACTTAGTCTCTCTCTCTCTCTCTCTCTCTCTCTCTCTCTCTCTCTCTCTCTCTCTCTCTCTCGTCCTATTACTAAGAATAATATTCTTGTAAAACCTAACCTGTATAGGCAAGAGAAATGTTAGTTATTCTTAAACCAGCTGTCATTACTTGATACGTCAGGTTAGGACCACCTGACACAAGTGTTGATGACCTGACACAAGTGTTGATGACCTGACACAAGTGTTGAAGACCTGACACAAGTGTTGAAGACCTGACACAAGTGTTGACGACCTGACACAGATCTTGATCCCCTGATGACTCCCTCAGTGGTTCTTGTAAACTCCTCTCCAACTTGCAGCTTATTACCAGTCCAGTGGCGTGCCCTCTCTCTGCGGCCTCATATCTCAGCCTCCTCCCTCACCTAAGACCTTTTCCTTGCTTTCCCCTTCACACTCCACCTTTCCTCGCCGCTTCACTTGCCCCGCCCTTACCTCAGTGCTTCACTTGCCCCGCCCTTACCTCAGTGCTTCACTTGCCTCGCCCTTACCTCAGTGCTTCACTTGCCCCGCCCTTACCTCAGTGCTTCACTTGCCTCGCCCTTACCTCAGTGCTTCACTTGCCCTCCCTACCCCCAGTAACCTTGCATTCGCTCAGTCACCTGTATTCACCTGCTGACCAAAACTCCCGGTAATCTGGGCCAGCCATGCAGACCACTTAGTCTAACTGGTAAGCCAGCAAACGCTGCCCTGGTCAGCCATATCTGCTTCATAACTGCTAATTATCACCCTAGCTGAAAGGAAATTTTGCAGAAATTAGAATTAATAAGAAAAACAGGAAAGTAAAGACACCTGTAAATTTGTACATTTTAATTACGCCAGCAACTACCACAACGAGTCTGTCTTGGTAGAGATCGAAAGTGTAAAGAAGAGTACGAGAGTGATTGCGTTATGCAGCGCCCCGTCTCCAATCTCTTAAGCAAATCGTCTCTGTGTTCTATAAAGTTTAGTGTATAGAAACCACGACTGTTCACAGGGTTAGGTGAGTGCACTTGTACACAATGAGCGGCGTCTACCACTTGTGCTGAACACAGTAACGAGGCGAGAGTGCACCATGGATTTTAAAAGAATGTACAGAGGACCTAAACCATCCTCTTGAGAATATTTATGATTTACCAACAAGAACGTAAACTTGGGGATAAAGAGATGGTACACGTTGTGCCAACAGAAAAGATCTTTAAACAATTAGTCTCCCAGATGTCTTAAAATACATTAGTCAGCGCCTATATCTATATATATATATATATATATATATATATATATATATATATATATATATATATATATATATATATATATATATATATATATATATATATATATATATATATATATATATATATATATATATATATATATATATATATATATATATATATATATATATATATATATATATATATATATATATATATTCTAGGTAGTAGGTTGGTAGACAGCAACCGCCCAGGGAGGTACTAACGTCCTACCAAGTGAGTGTAAAACGAAAGCCTGTAATTGTTTTACATGATGGTAGGATTGCTGGTGTTTTTTTTCTGTCTCATAAACATGCAAGATTTCAGGTATGTCTTGTTACTTCTACTTACACTTAGGTCACACTACACATTCATGTACAAGCATATATATACACACCCCTCTGGGTTTTCTTCTATTTTCTTACTAGTTCTTGTTCTTATTTCCTCTTATCTCCATGGGGAAGTGGAACAGAATTCTTCCTCCGTAAGCCATGCGTGTCGTAAGAGTCGACTAATATGCCGGGAGCAAGGAGCTAGTAACCCCTTCTCCTGTATACATTACTAAAGTTAAAAAGATAAACTTTTGTTTTTCTATTTGGGCCACCCCGCCTTGGTGGGAAACGGCCGACGTGTTGAAAGAAAGAATATATATATATATATATATATATATATATATATATATATATATATATATATATATATATATATATATATATATATATATATATATATATATACATGTATATAGTTTTATTTATATAATTATTTATTCCCTCTTGTAAGTCGTCTATGTAGAGCATGTAGATTTACCCCCTATGGGAGGCCACTTGAATGTGACCTACACTGGTTTCGTTGCATTAATGCAAACTTTTATTGTCGCTAGGCAAACTGTTGCCCAGCCATCAGCCAAGCCTTGGTACATGAGAGACGGGACGCCCACCAGCCAGCATCCCGCCCCAGCACCGGCACAGGTGCGTTCATCAGAAGTAACCGGTTTGTCTGCTTCCTTGGGATTGCTCTACCACTGTGCATCCTTCTATTTATCTTACCCCTTATTACCCCTTCTCTTCCTTTTCTTCCTCGTCAGCCACCTATGTCCTTTCACATCTGTTTGGTACCTAGTATATTGTGCTAAAATGGTAACATGCTGAGGGGTAGTTAGTTAGCCTAGCTTTGAATACATCCCATATATAGTAATGCTGGGACAGAAGAGTATTTAATACGGTTAATGAGGGATTACATGATATACTAATGGAATTATTAATGAAAAATTGACAGTGATAGGAATATTTTTTTTATTGCAATTGAATATTTTAACCATACATAAATAAACTGAACATCCTGTGAAGCTGGAACGGTAGTAAATGACCAAGAAAATTCCTTTATGTAATGACGGATATTTATGCATCAGCATTAGTGAAGTAATGCAAGAGAAAACAACACAGTCAATATTACACTTAGAATTTACCAGAAAATAAAAAAGAAAGATATTTTACCCAAAACTATCTAAACACTTGTAATGAGGAATTGTGTTTATTTCCCTCTTAAAATGACTTAGGAGATGAGAAAGCCACGTACAAACAAGAACGACTAGAGTGTAGGATATAAGAATATAATACATTAAGACCATATTGTAGATCCACTAAGTGGAATATAATGTTTCAAGAGGTGATGTAAGTTGATAATACAAAAAATTCTGCAATGTGTATAGGAATGAAAACAAACAGTTTATTCCTGAAAAAAGTTACATGACGAAAAATAAATATGGTTTAATGGAAGGTGAGGAGGAGCCATAAAAAAAACGAAAAGAAAACTTGGAAGTAATATATGAAATGCGACTATGCAGAGATTTACCAGAAATTCAAAGAAGCCAGACATATATAAATAAGTGGCCAGGCATATATAAATAAGTGTAAAAGGGATAATGAGAATTCGAAAAAAAATATATAGTGAACAAGAACAAGGTGGTATCAAATTTTTAATTTAAGTCTGTAAAGTAACCTAAACTTAAAGCACAATAGACAAACAATATAGGATGAGAACAGTGTGAGTGGCGTCGAGGAGGAAGAGGCACTACGCTGAACCTCTCGGGGAGTAATAATGAAAAATTATATTTTAAATGTAACCGATTTGAATCCCGAACACTTTATTGAGACGAAGACTACCTAATTAACTAAAGAGGAAGTATGGAAATTATAAATGAATGCTGATAGTAAAGAAAAGCTGTAGTGCCAGGCGATAGTGCACTTGGTTTTAAGACTGTGCAGAAGAATTAAGAAATCCTTCTCGAGAATATTTATGATTTTCCAACACGAAAGTAAACTTGGGGACAAAATGGTGGTACACGTTGTGCCAGTATCAAAAAAGGCGACTGAAAAGAACCTTTAAACTATAGATATGTTTCGCTGAAGTGTTGATGTAAAAATACTGGAAAGATCTTTTAGAGAAATGTAAATAAAACATTTCTAGACAAAAAAATCGGTTTTCTCTCTGCGGATTCTTGTATATTAACTGTATTATGATAGTCACAAAAATTGCTCTAGGAAGAAATGGCTGGGCATATTGTATTTATCTGGATTTTTGGAAAGTGACTGCTAGAGTTCCCAACGGAATCAACAAATATGCAACACAAAAATTATGGCACATGTTTTAAATATATGAATACAGAAATGCTAAAAAATGACAACGTACGTTAGGTCAGAATTTATATATATATATATATATATATATATATATATATATATATATATATATATATATATATATATATATATATATATATATATATATATATATATATATATATATATATATATATATATATATATATATATATATATATACATATATATATATATATATATATATATATATATATATATATATATATATATATATATATATATATATATATATAGTATATATATATATCAGTATGTTGGCCACACCTAAAACAAAGTGAAAAGATATAAAAATGGTTTTAAGGACCAGAAAAATTGAGCTATATTGACTGTTAACACTAGAAGTCGTCACAATGGCTGTATTAGGAAAACAGGAGACATGATAATCACTTATAAGGACGTAAAACGAGAACTAGATTTAATACCTTTAACAAGGAGAACAGGAAGCCACAGTTATAAATTGAGGAAAACGTAGTGTCGAAGGGATACTAGATTTATTTTCCCTTGGTAATCAGAGTGGTGGAACAATGGAATGAATGAAAAGAGATGTTAGTAAGTGCTTCAACTATTTAGAAATAAAAAAGCAATAACATGAATTAATTGTTGATGATGTAAGACCACATTAGTTACAAACAAGTGTTGATGTTAATTTTATTGTTGGTGAGGACGTTGTTGTCATTGTTTTTATCGTTATTTGTTGTTGGTTTTGGTGTTATTGGTGTTAGTACAGCACTGACGTGATATTATTAAGGTCGGGGTAGTCCATGAGGGAACCCAAGTAGCACACACACACACACACACACACACACACAGAACTGGCAGGGAAGTCAGTAAACGAGATGATGAAATATGTGACAACAATATGCAAGGAAACTGAGGAGAGGTTTGTACCCAAGGGTAACAGGAATAATGAAAAAGCCAGGATGAGCCCGTGGTTCACCCAAAGGTGCAGGGAGGCCACAACCAAGTGTGCTAGGGAATGGAAGAAGTATAGAAGGCAAAGGACCCAGGAGAATAAGGAGAGCAGTCGTAGAGCCAGAAATGAATATGCACAGGTAAGAAGGGAGGCCCAACGACAATATGAAAATGACATAGCAGCGAAAGCCAAATCCGACCTAAAGCTGTTGTACAGCCACATCAGGAGAAAAACAACAGTCAAGGACCAGGTGATCAGGCTAAGGAAGGAAGGAGGAGAGATCACAAGAAACGACCACGAAGTATGTGAGGAACTCAACATGAGATTTAAAGAAGTGTTCACAGAGGAGACAAAAGAGACTCCAGAAAGACGGAGAGGTGGGGTACACCACCAAGTGTTGGACACAATACATACAACCGAGGAAGAAGTGAAGAGGCTGCTGAGTGAGCTAGATACCTCAAAGGCGATGGGGCCGGATCAATCTCTCCATGGGTCCTGAGAGAGGGAGCAGAGGCGCTATGTGTACCCCTAACAACAATTTTCAGCACATCTATGGAAACAGGGAGATTAACTGGGGTATGGAAGACAGCAAATGTAGTCCCAATTTTTAAAAAAAGGAGACAGACATGAAGCACTAAACTACAGACCAGTGTCACTGACATGTATAGTATGCAAAGTCATGGAGAAAATTATCAGGAGAAGAGTGGTGGAACACCTAGAAAGGAATGAGCTTATCAACGACAGCCAACACGGTTTCAGGGACGGTAAATCCTGTGTCACTAACCTACTGGAGTTCTATGACAGGGTGACAGCAGTGAGACAAGAGAGGGGTGGGTAGATTGCATTTTCTTGGACTGTAAGAAGGCTTTTGACACAGTTCCACACAAGAGATTAGTGCAAAAGCTGGAGGACCAGGCAGGGATAACAGGGAAGGCACTCCAATGGATCAGGGAATACCTGTCAGGAAGACAGCAGCGAGTCATGGTACGTGGCGAGGTGTCAAAGTGGGCGAATGTGACGAGTAAGGTTCCACAGGGGTTAGTCCTAGGACCGGTGCTGTTTCTGGTATTTGTGAACGACATGACGGAAGGAATAGACTCCGAAGTGTCCCTGTTTGCAGATGATGTGAAGTTGATGAGAAGAATTCTATCGGACGAGGACCAGGCAGAACTACAAAGGGATCTGGACAGGCTGCAAGCCTGGTCCAGCAATTGGCTCCTGGAGTTCAACTCCACCAACTGCAAAGTCATAAAGATTGGGGAAGGGCAAAGAAGACCGCAGACGGAGTACAGTCTAGGGGGACAGAGACTACAAACCTCACTCAAGGAAAAATATATTGGGGTGAGTATAACACCAGGCACATCTCCTGAGGCGCACATTAACCAAATAACTGCTGCAGCATATGGGCGCCTAGCAAACCTAAGAACAGCATTCCGACATCTTAATAAGGAATCGTTCAAGATCCTGTTCACTGTGTACGTTAGGCCCATATGGAGTATGCAGCACCAGTTTGTAACCCACACCTAGCCAAGCACGTAAAGAAACTAGAGAAGGTGCAAAGGTTTGCAACAAGACTAGTCCCGGAGCTAAGGGGTATGTCCTACGAGGAGAGGTTAAGGGAAATCGACCTAACGACACTGGAGGACAGGAGAGATAGGGGGGACATGATAACGACATATAAAATATACTGAGAGGAATTGACAAGGTGGACAGAGACAGAATGTTCCAGAGATGGGACACAGCAACAAGGGGTCACAGTTGGAAGTTGAAGACTCAGATGAATCACAGGGATGTTAGGAAGTATTTCTTCAGTCACAGAGTGGTCGGGAAGTGGAATAGTCTGGGAAGTGATGTAGTGGAGGCAGGTTCCATACATAGCTTTAAGAAAAAGTATGATAAAGCTCATGGCGCAGGGAGAGTGACCCAGTAGCGGCCAGTGAAGAAGCGGGGCCAGGAGCTATGACTCGACCCCTGTAACCACAACTAGGAGAGTACACACACACAGGACGCTATGAGCACTTTACTAACAGACCGTTGAAGAAGTTGTTAAAAAAAAAGGTTATGTTTTAGGAAGAAACCCAAGAAATGAGAAGAGAAATGGGTGGCACCCGGCCGGGAAGATAAGCATGAAGCCTCCCTGCAATCATGAATTGGTTGCAAAAACTCGATTTGCAAGTTTTAATGATGGTGTGGATCTCTCTACCTCGCTCTCTTAAGAAGTAGTATTTTCTGGTAGGACAACGTTGGTCATTAAAATTATGAATTGATTTTGCATTTAAGAATGCCCAGACATGTTATTAAAAATACTTTACTGAGACCCGGTACCTAAATATGCTCTCTGAGTGGCTGTGCTGACAAAAACCCTGTCTGAGTGGCTGTATTGGCGAAGACCTCTGAGTGGTTGTATTGACAAAGACCTTCACTGAGCGGCTGTGTTGACAAAGACCCTCTCTGAGTAATTGTGTTGACAAAGACCTCTGAATGGTTGTGTTGACAAAGACCTTCTCTGGGGGGCTGTTGACAAAGTTTTCCGAGTGACTGTGATGTCACTTAAAAAAATGCTCTCTGAGTGACTGTATTGACAAATAAAAACTCTGGTAAGACACTGATTGCAGAGGAAAGCCTTAAAGTGCAACGTTTCACCACACACTGGTTTTATCAAATACATAAAACGCAACAGAAAATCACAGTTTATGCAGAATAACTATCTCTCTCTCTCTCTAAATGGATCCCTAGATACTGCATAGTGTATGTCACTCCTAACATCGACAGGTGAAAGTGCTCCGCCGAATGTTGATACTAAGAAGACAAAAAATAAAAATCTTGACGCCTCTGGTGTGTTTATATTCCCAGCGTGTCTTTGAGAGGCCTGTGAAGGACTCTTCAAGCAGAGAATTGAAAAAAAATTTCCTTTCCATGGATCGACGCTGATTGTCTCCCATTTCCCTGAAGCTGTATGACCACTACTGATTTAGTGCTCCTCATAAATGTAATAATAATAAGAAGAAGACGAAAAAGAAGGAATTAAAATTGTTGGAAGAAAAACAAAAGTTATTTTGGGAAGCTGAATAATGTGTCTATAGCAAAAATGTCTTAAAACCTCTCATAAAAATGTCAAAAAGGAAGGAAACACAGCAAGAGAACCTTAACCACAGATAAATTACTGTGAGCAAACTTCCTCGAAAGTGACTGAGAAAAACCCAAAAATATTAAGATGTTCTACACATGAATATCTTCCATATGAGTCAATTATTCGACACCTGAAAGACATGACTCATACTCGGTAAATTTGTGCAGTGGACTTCAGAATTTTGCAATTGGTTGTTTAATTAACCATTGGAGCTCATGGACGACTCTGAGGGTCGCCAAGACTGCATGTCAAGTCTACTTTAGCCCCAAATATGGGCCTATTGGGATTAAACTCTAAGTGTGTATATACTGAGATATGTACCCTCCTTTCTTCCACTTGTACCTAAGTAAGTAAGTAAGTTTATTCAGGTATACACAAATACACTGCACGGTTGCTTTCAGTGCACACGCGTCAAGAGAGAGATATACTTATCAGAATTTATTTCTTGCATCAAGAGCCCTAGACCAGCATCAAGGACGCTCTCTCATTTGAAATAACAACAGTAACATATATTATAATTAGTTACCAGTCCCTATACTTATAATATTCACAAATCCCTAGTTCCTAGTACACCGGATCAGGTAAGTCAGCTTGACAGAGATTAAGTTGTTTTTATAGTCTTGATTCGGATTACTTTTGTAGTTGTTTTTACAGATTGATCTTTTAAGAACATAAGAACATAAGAAAGGAGGAACACTGCAGCAGGCCTCTTGGCCCATACTAGGCAGGTCCTTCACAATCCATCCCACTAACAGAATAATTGCCAAACCTAATTTTCAATTCTACCCAAGAAATAAGCTTTGAAGATTCTATTAACTCAAGTGCGAGTCCCACTCAAATCCAACCCCTCTCACTCATGAATTTATCCAACCTAAATTTGAAACTACCCAAGGTCCTAGCTTCAATGACCCTACTAGGCAGACTGTTCCACTCATCAACTACCCTATTTCCAAACCAATATTTTCCTATATCCTTTCTAAATCTAAACTTATCCAATTTGAATCCATTATTGTGGGTCTCTCTGAGAGATATCCTCAACACCTTATTTATATCCCCCTTATTAATACCCATCTTCCACTTATATACCTCGATCATGTCTCCCTCATTCTACGTCTTACAAGTGAATGTAATTTTAGGGTCTTCAATCTTTCTTCGTAAGGAAGATTTCTAATGCTATGTATTAATTTAGTCATTCTACGCTGAATGTTTTCTAACGAATTTATGTCCATTCTGTAATATGGAGACCAGAACTGAGCTGGTAATCTAGGTGAGGCCTTACTAATGATGTATAAAGCTGTAATATAACCTCTGGACTTCTGTTGCTAACACTTCTTGATATAAATCCCAGTAATCTATTTGCCTTATTACGTACGCTTAGGCATTGCTGTCTTGGTTTAAGGTTGCTGCTACCATCACCCCCAAGTCCTTCTCGCAATCTGTATGGCTAAGTTCTACGTTATTTAACTTATAAGTGCTTGGGTTATGGACACTCCCGAGCTTCAGAATCTTGCATTTATCTACATTGAACTGCATCTGCCACTTTTCTGACCACGAATTAAGTTTGTCTAAATCTTCCTGAAGTTCTATGACATCTATGTTTGAATCAATTATCCTACCTATCTTCGTGTCGTCGGCGAATTTGCTCATATCACTAGTAATTCCCTAATCAAGGTCATTGATATATATTATAAATAACAATGGGCCTAAGACTGATCCCTGTGGAACACCACTTGTTACAAGTCCCCATTCGGATTTAACCCCATTTATGCACACTCTCTGCTTCCTATTGGTGAGCCATGACTCGATCCATGACAGCACTTTTCCCCCAATGCCATGAGCTGCCACTTTCTTTAACAGTCTCTGGTGCGGTACTCTATCAAAAGCCTTACTAAAGTCTAAATAAACAATAGTGTCTAGACTAAGCTTGTTATTGTTATAAGTGTATTTTGTTGTTAGCGTAGTCAGAGGTGATAATGTGCAGTACTGTATATTGAGTATGTGTGGTACACTGTGTTATGAATGTAGTACTGTGTTGAGTGTGGTGGTGTGTGAAGTATGGCGTGTCGAGTGTGGTGGTGATGTTAGCTGTTTTCCTGAGCTGGAGTTCCGCTAGGCCGCCTGGTGTCGTCTGGCCAGATTACTTGCGCCTTCCTCCTTCACCTCCAGCGGAGGTGCCGCTCATCCATTTTCTTTCCCGCTGTGCCGCTTGTTACTCCTACTTCATTCAAGTGTTATTCCAAGCGTGATGAAATGCAAGTGCAAGGGAAAATGCTCAGGTGCTATTTCGGATTACGAAAGATGAATTCATGCAGGTAAATGAATTGAAAGCGGCATCATGAGAGGCTGCCAGATTAGCAAGACAGTATATGGCTCCGTATATTCGCTGCATTTCCGAGACTTTATTTATGTTGAGTGATAAGATAGTGAGACCCGGTCAGTGATTTTAATGTAGTGTGTGTATGAAGGGTGTGTAAGAGTGATGCCCGGACACTAGGGCGCGAGGGTGCAAGCAGGGTACCCAGGAGACCAACAATATAGACGTGTGGGCTTGACCTGTGCGGGTTAGTCGCTCTAGGACCACCGCACGAGTAACGTGCGCATGCTCTCTGCTCTTCGACGGTCTTAATCGAATCAAAAACGCAATAGAGAATCCCTCCTTGAACGGCCAAGCATCCGCAGTTTCAAGGAACACCGTACACATTCAAAGTCTCTGAAGGAAAAGCTTTAGAGTATGGAATCTCATCAGTCACTTGTGTTGTGTGCAGTGTACACGATGTTCCTCATGTTAGGAGCAGTTCTATTCATGTTTCTGGAACATGAGGAAGTTAACAGTATTGAAGTGAGCGAGCCACCAGAGTGGGCCCGCCTTAAAGGTAAGACTTTATACTCGGTATTCAAGACTTTCTCTCAGTTACCCACCCCAATTTCTCCCAACTTATGGGTGAAAACATTATACGAACACTTTTGCCTCTCTGTGACCAGAATTTGAACTCCCAGTCTACAAAGCAAATATTTCTTAGTAACCTTAATACCTAGTGCTGCCAGGTTACAAATAAGGCTCTAAGTAGTAAAATCATCACTGCTAAGTTATACAGGAGTCATGGCCTTGTGGGGGCTTCCTTCCCGTCCTTGAAGAATCTCTAGCATGAGGTTTCTTGATGCTGTTGAGGGGTTCGTTCTTGATCTAGGGAATTGCATCTTTGTTCCAGTTCCCTGAATTGAACCTGAATGCCTTCCATCCCCCCCCCCCACAGGCGTTGTAAAATCCCTACGGGATTAGCGCTCAAATATAATAATAATAATAATCTAGCATGGCTGTGTATGTTAGTAACTGGGATTCGAATCCTAGTCTCCGCAGATATCACATGTGTATATAGTATAGTTCTCTTAAAGTTTTGGAGATTATTGCTCATCTCTATCTGTAACGAATTACAATGATATATAAAATATCAAGAAACTGGTTTGTTGTCGATTAAAGTCATAAAATAAGTTAAAACGCCTGGTTCTTATAGACTAAAGTTACGAGGTGGAGGCAGGCAGGTGCTGACAAGTTTCTTTCTTTTCTGCTTAACAATTCTTTGTAATATATAAACTACATTTCGTATACTGCGGAAGAGAAATAAAGTTGTCCTGTATTGTATACGTGAGTACACTGAGCCAAACTACGTCAACTGAACCAGAAAACCTTCACAGAGGACATACAATTATTTCTGCGTTAATAATTCTCACTGCTGCTACGCTGTCGTTAAGATCTGATTTTTAACGCTTTGAAGACTCTCTGAAAGTCAGTAGCGATGTGGTATGTGATGATTTTTATTCTCGTATATTATGTGCTATGGATTTTAAAGCTATAGAAAAGGCACAAAATAGGATGCGTATCAAAGTAGGTTCACGCGGAGGTTTAGGTGGAGGTTGACAAGAGATTCACACGAGGTTCACATAAAGGTTCATCTGGAGGTTCACATAGAGGTTCACCTGGAGGTTCACATAGAGGTTCACCTGGAGGTTCACATGAAGGTTCACCTGAAGGTGAACATGGAGGTTCACCTGGAGGTACGATCCTAGGCATGAGACGTTGTTTCATTTCATTTTTTTGTGATAAAATAAAAATCGCCACTCCCCCTCCCCTCGTTTCCCCTTCCCAGTTCTTGCCACCCTCATTAACTTCCTCCCCTTCCTTATCAAGCAACCCCCTTCCTCTTCTTATCTAGCTCCCCCTTCCCTTGTTATTGCCTCCACCCCCACCCATTTAACTCCTATTTTTCTTCCATCCCCCCCAACTTTCTTTCCCCTTCCATTCAAACGCCCCACTACTATTCCAACTTCCTCCCGGCTTAACCCAGAACACATTACCCCCTTCCCCCCTTCCCTTAGCTGTACCTCTGGCCTGTGTTGGTGATCTCATTCTTAAGATGATACACCAGATTTGCTTTCCACATATACTTTTATAGATCTGACTCTCCTCTGCTAACCCCCCCCCCACACACACACACAAACAGCTGTGTGTGGGGCCACAGAAACTTGTGGTTCTTGCGGTGTTTTGTCTTCAATTCATTTTTTTGCTCAGTATAATGAAGTTCTTGCTACTTCCTCTTTTGCATCATTCCATTGGTCAGTCATTCTGTTGCGAAGAAAATGTACATAGTATCCCTCGGCTTCACTTTTTCTCGGTTTACAACTGTGACTTCTTGTTATCCCTGTTTCCGGTGCTAAGAAATCTCCTTCAGCTGTTACCACATGTCCTTTTATGACCTTGTATGTAGTTATCATGTCTCCTATCAGCCAGCGTGGCCATCTTCACAGTTTTCAACCGTCAACCGCATTTGTTAACTTGGGTAACTATTTTTAACTGGGGTAGTCATTGTTAACTGGGGTAGTTTTTCTTTGTAACCTTAGCTAATCCATTATTTTATATTTTTCTTCTTCGAGGTGTGAGCAGCACACAAGCGCTGCATATTCCAATTCTGGGCCTAATTTTGGGGAAGCGGCAGTTTAAATTATCATTTCTTCCTCTGTACATTTCGCATGATAAAGAAACTTCCGTTGTGAGAGTTGTATTTGTCTCGTGAACAATGAACGGAGGATTGAGCCTCCACTACTCCTTACTAAATGACCCACTCGGGTTTATCATTTAACATTAATACAATAATAATTATTATTATTATTATGATTGTGACCTAGGGATTATATAAATGACCCGCCAAGAATATGCTATAGTGCTGCCACGTAATGTTAACTTCCTTGATATTTTGGCTTAATGACGGATTTAAAAATCTAGATGTCATAAAAAAAATATTTGATTAAGAATTTCCCCAAAAAAGCTGATGGCTGCATGTCGAAGATTTTGTGTGCAAAATGTAATCAATGTTATTTTGGGACAGCAACAATATAAACATGAAATAGACCTGGCAAGAGTCTAATGCTCTGTTGATTGATGTGAGAGATGTGAGTCGCTCCAGTGATTGATTTGAGAGATGTGAGTCGCTCCAGTGATTGATGTGAGAGATGTGAGTCGCTCCAGTGATTGATTTGAGAGATGTGAGTCGCTCCAGTGATTGATTTGAGAGATGTGAGTCGTTCCAGTGATTGATTTGAGAGATGTGAGTCGTTCCAGTGATTGATTTGAGAGATATGAGTCGCTCCAGTGGTTGATGTGAGAGATGTGAGTCGCTCCAGTGATTGATGTGAGAGATGTGAGTCGCTCCAGTGATTGATTTGAGAGATGTGAGTCGCTCCAGTGATTGATTTGAGATGTGAGTCGTTCCAGTGATTGATGTGAGAGATGTGAGTCGCTCCAGTGATTGATTTGAGAGATGTGAGTCGCTCCAGTGATTGATTTGAGAGATGTGAGTCGTTCCAGTGATTGATTTGAGAGATGTGAGTCGCTCCAGTGATTGATTTGAGAGATGTGAGTCGCTCCAGTGATTGATTTGAGAGATGTGAGTCGCTCCAGTGATTGATTTGAGAGATGTGAGTCGTTCCAGTGGTTGATTTGAGAGATGTGAGTCGTTCCAGTGGTTGATTTGAGAGATGTGAGTCGTTCCAGTGGTTGATTTGAGAGATGTGAGTCGCTCCAGTGATTAATTTGAGAGATGTGAGTCGTTCCAGTGGTTGATTTGAGAGATGTGAGTCGTTCCAGTGGTTGATTTGAGAGATGTGAGTCGTTCCAGTGGTTGATTTGAGAGATGTGAGTCGTTCCAGTGGTTGATTTGAGAGATGAGTCGTTCCAGTGGTTGATTTGAGAGATGTGAGTCGTTCCAGTGATTGATTTGAGAGATGTGAGTCGCTCCAGTGATTGATTTGAGAGATGTGAGTCGTTCCAGTGGTTGATTTGAGAGATGTGAGTCGTTCCAGTGGTTGATTTGAGAGATGTGAGTCGTTCCAGTGGTTGATTTGAGAGATGTGAGTCGTTCCAGTGGTTGATTTGAGAGATGTGAGTCGCTCCAGTGATTGATTTGAGAGTTGTGAGTCGTTCCAGTGGTTGGTTAAAACTGAGAAAGTTGTAACGTGCAAATCAGTTGTTGAAAGAAATAGAATCAAACTATTTAAAAATTAGTTTTTTTCTACTTTACGAACATACCTAAGACTTAGGAGATTTCTACATTATATATATATATATATATATATATATATATATATATATATATATATATATATATATATATATATATATATATATATATATATACTATATATATATATATATATGTCGTGCCGATTAGGTAAAACTGGTCAATTAGCAAGAACTCATCTAAAATTAAGTCCTTTCTAAAATTTTCTCTTATACGTTTAAAGATATATTTTTTTAATTTATGTTAATGTAAGAATTTATAATTTTGTACCAAGAGAAACTTAAAACCTACCTAACCTTATCACAACAAGCGCAATTTAATTTAGCCTAACCCAACTAAATATATTTTAGATACGTTAACATTAATTTAATAATAAATAAACAGAATGAAATATATTTTTTCGTTATGTTCAGAATGATTTTGGCGAAATTATTGCATACACAAATTTTCACTTGTCTTATATGGCAAGGTGAGCGTTGCTATTTAAGCCAAAATCGCAAGTTTTACCTAATCGGCACGACATATATATATATATATATATATATATATATATATATATATATATATATATATATATATATATATATATATAAGCTTTAAATTTTGTACTTATATATATATATATATATATATATATATATATATATATATATATATATATATATATATATATATATATATATATATATATATATATATATATATATATAATATATATATATATATTAATGTGATTGACTTAAGAATGTGTAACTGTGGCACAGGGCTGGTGCAGCAAGCGGAGGCACCAGTGGACGAGATGGAGTTACTGAGTCTGGTGTTGTGGCTGCCCAAGGCTTGTCCAGCCGTCTCCAACACCACCACCCACGCTCTGGTTAAACCAGGTGAGTAACACCTTACTGACCCCCCACGGGGCACCAGGTGCTGATACTTGCTAACCACCATAGATTTTCTCTCTCTCTCTCTCTCTCTCTCTCTCTCTCTCTCTCTCTCTCTCTCTCTCTCTCTCTCTCTCTCTCTCCAGTGATTCCATGCATCGTCACCTGTTATTTTCTGTGTATATAACTGTTTATTTCTTACCTGTATGCTAATGAGTGTTCATTTTAATAACACTGTCTTCTTTTTTTTCACTTTCATGTTGACAGTATTGTCCATGAAAATTGTTTTTATTACTCTGAACTAATTTTAGCGATGGAATACACAATATTGCGTTTCTGAAAATTGTCTGAAGGCGAGTTCAGGGGGTCATCGCCCCCCGCGGCGCGTTTCCAGACCAGTTTCAATGATATAGTTTCAAATTGGTATAAAAAAAGGAGGGGAATAAACAGCTGTTTCCCATTATATAGCATTATTCTAGGATGAAGCACTAAACCTGTAGGGGATCACAGCCCCTGCAAGGGAGGTGAGAGTAGCTCCTGTGCCTTGAATGGAAAGCCTGTTAGGGAATTGGAATTCCTAAGAATAATGAACTGTAATTAAGCAACTTAGCTTATTGATGAATCCACGACTTCGCAGCCGTCCCCGACGTCGTTATAGAGGAGGCATACATTCCAACCCCTTGGGCTGTCAAAAATAAATGTTTTTAGTTTAAAATTAATTGCCCCCAGAGGAGCGTATATTCAAATTTTCAGTCAGTGGATAAGGACTGAATATTACTTACGGGGTTGGACTAAAAAGTCCACATATTACCGCCGTCAATAGATAAATTTTGATGCCCCTGCCACACAAGAACTGCGCAGTCCCCTGCCCGACAAGAACACCAACACCTACCTTGCTCGTTGTAACGTGAGCAATGGTGTTGGCTTCACCATACACGGCGGGTGATGTTGTCTTGATTGTAGAACGTCGCTGATGAGTCACCATCTTGTTCGATGAAGTACACTCGCGATTGTCTCTCTATGTTTGTCTTTTAGCAGTCTACCTGGAGTCTACCTGGAGGGTATTCCGGGGATCGACGTCCCCGCGGCCCGGTCTATGACCAGGCCTCCCGGTGGATCAGGGCCTGATCAACGAGGCTGTTACTGCTGGCTGCACGTAGTCCAACGTACGAACCACAGCCCGGCTGATCTGGCACTGACTTTAGGTATCTGTCCAGCTCCCTCTTGAAGGCAACCAGGGGTCTACTGGTAATGCCCCTTATGTCTGGTGGGAGGCTGTTGAACAGTCTTGGGCCCCGGACACTTATTGTGTTTTCTCTTAGTGTACCAGTGGCCCCCTACTTCTCACTGGGGGTACGTTGCACCGTAATAAGAAGCTGCGTACACTTCTCTGTAATGTACCGCTATTTTATGATTAATTATCACTAAAACGCGCTGGAACAGAGTTCTTATCCACTTTCCCGGCGTTAGTAGAGATTGATAAGAGATCGGATGCGCACTATAAAGGATCCTTTGTTAAGTCAATGCCCGCACTGCAGCTCCTGTCCCCTCTTGTTGGTTAGTTCAATCTAAGCTCTTGCCCCATCTTGCCCTGTTTGGCTGACCAATCACAGTTCCCCACTTGCTAAACACTGCAACAGTTTGCAATTCAAATGTTTGTGTTCTTTAAATATTTCGATCACTGAGAGCACATGATTGTTTTTTCAAGTTTATAAAAATGAAACAGTAGTTGTCTTCACTTTTCCTGCTACGGCAAAGAGTCACATTTATCTCAAATGTCTTTCACACATATACACTACCAATAACCTCAAGAGGCTTGGTATACGTGTCTCAGTGTAGTTTGGGTACAAAAATCTCTTATGAATTAAACTGTTGACCAGGAAGCCAACAGTCGTGTCTGCCCCTTTCTAAGGGCTAGGCCCTTGAAAGGGCTGAAAGGGGCTGAAATTGCTGAGAATTTTCTCCACAAAGCCTTTGAGGAGCATCAAGGCTCCTTGCTCCTTGAAGGGATCACCATCACTTAGGTGAGATGTTAAGCCGCTCCAACAGCCTGGCTGATCAAGAACAGGGCTGCGATTTGTGGACGGAGAATCGAGCCTCCAACGTTCCTTGCACTGAGTGATCCACACGGGCTTAGTTCTTCGCGAGATGCACGAGAAACAATAGCAGCGACAACAATAAGAATAATAGCCTGTAATCCTGGTCTCACAACTCTAACAGATACCTCAGCAAAAATCACAATGTTATTTACAGACAAACTGGGACGTGTTTCACGTGCCTATTCAAGCCTGGAGTCATCTTACATCAACAAGGGCCTCGCAGACAAATGGTTCACATAAGTGAATAATCGAGCACTTACACACTGATTTGTCAATTTAGTGAATCAAATATGTCATTTATTTATTTATTTGGTGTAAAGGCCATCGATTAGCCGTGAGTCATTAAGAGTCATTAGGGCTGCTGTGATTCACTTGTACACATATATAACATCCACTGTGACTAGCTTTTTGTCACAGATGTGTAATTCTTGCTGTACCTGGGATTTTTTTTTTTTTGTCATAGAGGAAGAGAGAAAGAGAGAGAGAGAGAGAAAGAAAAAGGAAGGGGGAGGGAGGGAGGAAGAACACATTAGCAGTGTACCATCACGGGTGATGGCAGGGCGACCATTGAAGCTTCAGGAAGCTCTACATTGAACTGTGGGTGGAAAAGAAAGAAGACGAAGAAGAAAGAAGAAGACGAATAAGTCAGAGACGAAGAAGACCCCCTCCCAGACCTACTTACATTCCTCTACTCTCGCTCGCTTTCATTATTCACTTCATCAGGTTAGCGGAGTGACCAGAGTCTCGTAAATCACCTCTGAGACGAGGACGTGAAGCAGCGTTCACGACCTGTATATACCGCCTCACCTCTTAACAAACCTCTGTCACTCTTGAGATAGGACCTCTATCACTCAATACTCCTGAAGGAAGATTTAGTACCTGGCGCTATGTTCATTTATTAAAGTGTCTAGGCGACTGTGTGTGTACTCACCTATATGTGGTTGCAGGGGTAGAAACATAGCTCCTGCCCCCGCCTCTTCACTGATCGCTACTACGTCCTCTCTCTCCCTTCCCCATGAGCTCTATAATACCTCGTCTTAAAACTATGTATGGTTCCTGCCTCCACTACGACACTTGCCAGCCTATTCCACTTCCTGACAACTCTATGACAAAAGAAATACTTCCTAACATCTCTTTGACTCATCTGAGTCTTCAACTTCCAATTGTGACCCCTTGTTTCTGTGTCCCCTCTCTGGAACATCCTGTCTCTGTCCACCTTGTCAATTCCTCGCAGTATTTTGTATGTCGTTATCATGTTACCCTAACCCTCCTGTCCTCCAGTGTCGTTAGGCCGATTTCCCTTAAAATTCTTCGTATGACATTCCCCTTGGCTTTGGAACTAGTCTTGTTGCAAACCTTTGCACTTTCTCTAATTTCTTGACGTGTTTGACCAGGTGTGTGTGTGTGTGTACTCACCTAGTTGTGGTTGCAGGGGTCGATTCACAGCTACTGGCCTCGTGTGTGTGTGTGTGTGTGTGTGTGTGTGTGTGTGTGTGTGTGTGTTTGTGTGTGTGCCCACCATTGTTCTACGCTCAGATGAACACTATCAGCGTTCGTTATGCTCTTATCTCGTAACACATGACGATTCTGACAGCTGGTGAGCCTATCAACAGGGACTGACAGCTCAGACTCCAAGAGCGTTAAGGTGTAATATTTACACACACACACACACACACACACACACACACACACACACACACACACACACACACACACACACGATAACCCCAAATAAGACTATAAAAATAGTAAAGAACAGAAGAAGAATATTTCGTAGCACACTAAGCACAGAGAACAAGAGAGACAGAAACACTTGTTCACTGGTGTTGGAAGCATGACGTCATCGTTCATCAAAGATGTCGTCGAGTAATTAAGAGTAATTCTAACTTTATTCTAAGTAGAAGAGAGAGCGATGAATGTTGACTCCATATTTAAACTGAGGGGCCTCCACAATCACACTGGACCGACAAACACGATAAAGAAGCGAACATATAAAAAATATATGTATAAAGAGGCTGCGTTGTGTCTATTTTCATATGGAAAACGATTTTTACAGTAACAGAAATTTATGTTATTTAAATCTCAGTGAGAAAAATAATAGTCTATCTTAATCGTTTCCAGTGTCAAACTGGTGTCCTCGTGTCTAAAATAATTATCTTTTGTCTACAAAGGTAAAACTGGTGTCCTCGCGTCTAAAATAATTATCTTTTGTCTACAAAGTGACATTCATTGGTCTAAATTGGTACTCCTGTCTAGAAAGAACTTTCCATTTTGTTTAAATTGAATGTCCTGTGTGTATAGAATGTCGTCCATTGCTGTTTACCATAACGTAGGGGTTATAGGGCACCTGCGGGTATAGGGCAGCTGCGGGTATAGGGCAGCTGCGGGTATAGGGCAGCTGCGGGTATAGGGCAGCTGCCCGCCCATGAAAAGCGTCAGAGATGCGAGAGAAATTAACCTGGATTAGCAGCATCGGTGAAAAACTACGGAAATTAATATTCACAAAACAAATAGTGTCCGCATCTTAGTGCTTTGTGTTTTACGTGGTGCGATAAACACTCACGAGTCACTCAGTACAAGGAGTAGCGGAAGCCAGATAATGCGTCCGTTAACAGCAAGACAGCAAGATCTAGACCCCCAATTGAAATAAGTCACTTTCTTATCTAGTAACATACGTATGTTTTATCGACCTACTGATGTTTCCCAACACTCGATCTCAACACTTGATCTCAACACTCGATCTCAACACTCGATCTCAACACTCGATCTCAACACTCGATCTCAACACTCGATCTCAACACTCGATCTCAACACTCGATCTCAACACTCGATCTCAACACTCGATCTCAACACTCGATCTCAACACTTGATCTCAACACTCGATCTCAACACTCGATCTCAACACTCGATCTCAACACTTGATCTCAACACTCGATCTCAACACTCGATCTCAACACTCGATCTCAACACTTGATCTCAACACTTGATCTCAACACTCGATCTCAACACTCGATCTCAACACTTGATCTCAACACTCGATCTCAACACTCGATCTCAACACTCGATCTCAACACTCGATCTCAACACTCGATCTCAACACTCGATCTCAACACTCGATCTCAACACTCGATGTTTGAAACCCATCCTGTGTGATGGAATGTGACGGGGGTAACATAGCTTGCTTTTGTTTCCGTTACGTAACTCTCGTATAAAATAGGCTAGCAGCACAGTGCTGATGTATCCAATTTTGCTAGCCGTGGGTCAGATAGGTAAGATGCATGTGTAACACATGTATCTTACCTATCTTTATTCTCGAAACGTTTCGCCTGCACACGAGGCTTCTTCACTTGAATACAGGCGATTATAACACTGAAGACAGTGGATGTGAAGGAAATGAAGATATGCAAGTGTTGCAGATGTATCTTAGTGTTGCAGATGTATCTTAGTGTTGCAGATGTATCTTAGTGTTGCAGATGTATCTTAGTGTTGCAGATGTATCTTAGTGTTGCAGATGTATCTTAGTGTTGCAGATGTATCTTAGTGTTGCAGATGTATCTTTGTGTTGCAGATGTATCTTTGTGTTGCAGATGTATCTTAGTGTTGCAGATGTATCTTAGTGTTGCAGATGTATCTTAGTGTTGCAGATGTATCTTAGTGTTGCAGATGTATCTTAGTGTTGCAGATGTATCTTAGTGTTGCAGATGTATCTTAGTGTTGCAGATGTATCTTTGTGTTGCAGATGTATCTTAGTGTTGCAGATGTATCTTAGTGTTGCAGATGTATCTTACACATCAGCATGTCAGTACTTAATACCGTTTATAATATGACGGTTCATATAATTTGATAGCTTTATTATGTACCTTACGACCATCTTGTAGACGGCAGTCACCCCACTCCCTCCCTGTGGGCGGCAGTCAAAAGATTACATAGGTACATATTGGAAGCAGAAGCTCAGCTCCTACATTCTGTTAGCAAGCTAGGGAACAGGATGGGGTCATTATGACTTCCCGTCACCATGCAACTATGCAACTGGAACCAGCTTTGCTCTTGCTGCTAATTCACATCATCTCTCTCGTAGCAAACACATGCTGCTATTAGCTTACTCGTAAGGGGTTAATCGTGGACGCGTTGAGTGGTGTTGACAGTGTTGTGGTGATGTGGCCTTGTGGAGTGTCTGAGGACTCGTGAAGGAGGTACAGCAGCGACTGCTGACCGACTTGTCGGATACAACAAATGCATCACATAATGTGCGATGGGAGTCATGTGATGCTGGTGTTTGCTCGCCATGGGAACAGTGGTGGAAATACATATGTTGCAGAAGAACTTTTTATTGTGACAACGTTTCTCACTATGTATGATTCTGTCAAGTCACTTACGTCAGTAAAAGAATGACTGTTTAGTTTCTTAACATGACCGCATCATGCAACTCATCCTCAAAACCGTCATGTTCTTGTGCATTACAGTATCGTAATATCTGAACGGTCTAAGCCTTTTACAAAAAAAAAAATCTTTGTAAGTTACACTCTATAATTTATCGTAAATGATCATACATATACGTGTAATTTATCATGAATAATCATACACAGACCTGTAATTTACCGCAAATAAGCAAGGCTAATGAAGGACAACTTCTTGGTTGCTTTATTAGGTTTAATTTCAGTGGGTTTTTAAGGCTGTTTGTCACCTGTACAACACCTGTCAAGGATAATTTAATCCCTAAAATAAGGATTAAAGTAAGCTCCCAGCGTATACACGCTGAGCTATGTACAGCCCTCGGTGTGTACACCCTTGGTAGTGGACTAGACACTGCAGTCCCTTGAATACTCTCGTAATGTACATTGTAAGGAAGAGCTGTACAATCACAAGAGTCTTCAGATAGTGCCATATTTGTCATGGCATCTACATTAACAGCCACAGATCAAGAAAAAGCAGTTTCTGTGCTTTAGAGTTGCTTTCTGTCTGTCTGTCCGTCTCTCTCTCTCTCTCTCTCTCTCTCTCTCTCTCTCTCTCTCTCTCTCTCTCTCTCTCTCTCTCTCTCTCTCTTTCACACATTTTGTCATTCTTCTCGTAGATTTTCTTAGAATGGGAAAGGATTTTTATGGATTGGGTTCTGTGACGAAAATGGTTGCAGGAAAGGGAGCCTATACAGATGGAAGGACGTTATAAAGAAACAATACAGGATGAGCGTTACGGAGAGTCTTGTATGAAGGGCGTTACGGTAGGTCCGCCACAGAGAGCTTTGCATGAAGACCGTCACACTAGCATGACCGGGAGATCATCACAAACAAAGTAGGAACAACAAAGAGAGCATCGCACATAAAGAGGACGAGAGTAAGAGTAAAAGGAGGGAGTGTCTTGACCTGCCACACACAATGATAAAGATCTACGCGAATTACAGAGCCTGGCATTCCACTGTCTGGTTTGTTAGACAGTCTCTCTCCTGTCTCGCTATCATCTCTCATTCCTTCCTGCCTACGTCTCCCTGTCAGACAGACTCTGATGTCTCACTCGTATGATCATTTATCCCTCCTACCTACGTTCCCTAGGCTTCCCCGAAAGTTCACGAATTAATCCTCGTCGTAGCAAGGGTAGAGTCGCCACCTGCCCTTCTGAGTGCACTCACGAATCAGCCTGTAATGCTGGGATAAGAGCATCCTGAAGTATCAGTGATGGTGATAATAACGTCCTCTCTCTCTCTCTCTCTCTCTCTCTCTCTCTCTCTCTCTCTCTCTCTCTCTCTCTCTCTCTCTCTCTCTCTCTCTCTCTCTCTCTCATATCCCTTCAGCTTTAAGTGAACCTGTTACGAAAAAATACGCCATTCTGCTTTACTGTCCTTGCCTCAAACATTTAGATTGTCCTTAATCAATATAGAAGTAGAAAGTTCGTCTCTTCGGTGTGGACCCTCCAAGTCCTCGGCTACGTGTGTTTCCCGTGTGCTCCCGCGTAATACACCAACACGCAGGTGTGTCTCGCTACATCACTCATGCCATGAGTCGCCTCTATCGCTCCGTGCGGAAGACCCAGTCAATGAACGCCCACAATGCCAGCTCTAGTGGATAGAGGTTACTACGTATTGTCCTTGTATATCTGCTCTAATTCGGCTCCAAGCCCTTTCTAATAGAACTCTGCATCTGCTTCATGTTACCTCTGAAAGATCTCTGCCTCTGTTCCAACCTGACTGCAATAATGCTCTAGCTCTGCACCAAGCCACCCACCATTTCGAGTTACAATTTCAACTACTAATAACTCAACCTTCCCACAATAAGACAGAGTACTTCAAGTATGGTGTGGTCAATAAATTGTTACAGCTAGCTTCACCTACCTCCTGTAGGTGAAGCATCGTAATAATAACAGGTCTCCTTTTGCTATTTTATCCAGGATTTCTGGAGCCTAGTTCAAGGACCTCGTGAAAAATGATAATTCCCAAGTAATGGCAACTCCAGCTCTGCTGGAATGATGTCTGAGGCTGCCGTAGTTGCTAAACCTTGAATGGAATACTTGACGATATCCTCATTGCTCTATTGTTGTCCTCCAGCTCAGGCTGACATTTCTTTATTTGATGTATGAAATCCACTCTGTATGATGGCATATGGCAGCGAAAAATTGCTTTTGTTCCCTCTGTGTAGCAATTTTATAGAACAGGAGTAATAAAAAAAGAAAACTACCACCCCTAAAACCCTCAACCCTTCACATACTTCGTGTCGAGAGAACCATCGGAAGAGTTGCGTTAACCAGCGGTTATAACGTAATGGTTGCCAGAGCAACGAACACGTGCGCCAAGCCTCTCCCCTCTCCCCTTTATGCTCCTCTCTCTCACCCCTCTTCCCCTCTCTCCTCACCCTGCTTCTCTCACTCGTACCTCTCCCTCATTTTTCTCTCTTACCCATAACAAGGTCCAACGAGCTTCGTTGACCCCCTGAATGCTCACTCCCGGAAGACAGTTATATGATTTCAGTGACCCTCCGTATGTGAGAATCATAGACAGTGTAGCCCAGTCACTGCAGTCTGAGAATATTCCCGTACTGCATAACCCCAGCATCCTGCACCGCGGTGCATGCCAGAGGAACAGTGCAGAGTGCGGAATGAGTTTCTGATGCAGATGTATATTGGCGTTGGAGATTTGAAGCTAACCAGAAGAGACGTTCACAAGTCATCGCAGATAAACAAGGAAAAAATGGAAAACAGGAATTAATAAAGGGGATGTAAATAGCGTGCTAAAAAATATCTAGCATAGACAGGACTCGCTGCATTGGTTTTAAGCTGGAAAAATTCAGATTCAGGAAGGATATAGGAAAGCACTGGTTTGGAGAGTTGTGGATGAGTGGAACAAACTCCCGAGGACTGTCATAGAAGCTAAGACGTTGTGTAGTTTTAAAAATAGGCTGGATAAATACATGAGTGGGTGTGAGTTGGACCTGACTAGCTTGTGCTACTAGGTCAGATGCCGTGCTCCTCCCTTAAGTGAATGTGACTGACCTGACTAGGTTAAGTCATTGGCTTAAGCTGGTGGGAGAATTAGACTTGCCTCGCATGGGCCAGTAGGCCTGCTGCAGTGTTCCTTCTTTCTTATGTTCTTAAGTGTGAAATGGTATGGTGATCCAGACAATATGTGGGAAAATACACTTATGTCTTTTTCGACAAATTTCAGGGATGCTAGGCGTGTCTAGCATACTAGGAAGTGTGTAGGATGCTTAGACAGGTTTGGTAACATAGGTCAGTGAATGTGATGCGAGAGGCCCCGCCCTCAGCGTGCGTTTTCTCTCAATGGTGTCCACCTTCTAGTCGCGTGACACAAAGTTATGCGCCCCTGCAAATTGCGGGGGTGGAAAAACATTGGACTCAATGAACAGTTGTACCGCAAATTGTGGGATAATAAGAAGGGTAGCACACGACACAGTTCATGCGCACTTTACTATAATAAATGCTTTTGAATCATACACACACACACAGGGACCAGGAGCTGTGACTTGACCCCTGCAACCACAACTAGGTGAGAACACATACACACACACACACACACACATACATACAACAGGCCTAGTGTCTAATCTACATGTGACTAGGACAAAATGGTAACACACACACACACACACACACACACACACACACACACACACACATACACACACACACACACACACACACACACACACACATACACACACACAACGAATATGCACAGGTAAGAAGGGAGGCTCAGCGACAATATG
Source organism: Cherax destructor (assembly GCA_009830355.1). Taxonomy (NCBI): domain Eukaryota; kingdom Metazoa; phylum Arthropoda; class Malacostraca; order Decapoda; family Parastacidae; genus Cherax; species Cherax destructor. Next base: position 57,312 of record WNWK01007963.1, on the reverse strand, counting down.
AAAATGATATTGCATCAAAAGTCAAGTCTGACCCGAAGCTGTTGTATAACCACATCAGGAGGAAAACAACAGTCAAGGACCAGGTAATCAGGCTGAGGAAGGAAGGTGGGGAGTTCACAATAAACGACCAAGAGGTATGTGAGGAGCTCAACATGAGATTTAAAGAAGTATTTACACAGGAGACAGGAAGGATTCCAGGAATTCAGAATAGGGAGGTATACTAACAAGTGCTGGATGAAATACACACAACCGAGGAGGAGGTGAAGAAGCTGCTATGTGAACTCGATTCCTCAAAAGCGGTGGGACCGGACAACATTTCTCAGTGGGTCCTTAGAGAGAGAGCAGAGATGTTGTGTGTGCCACTAAAACAAATCTTCAACACATCCATTGAAACTGGGCAACTACCTGAGGCGTGGAAGATGGCAAATGTAGTCCCAATTTTTAAGAAAGGAGACAGACACGAGGCATTAAACTACAGACCTGTGTCACTGACGTGTATAGTATGCAAAATCATGGAGAAGATCATCAGGAGGAGAGTGGTGGAGCACCTAGAAAGACACAAGCTTATAAACGACAACCAGCACGGTTTCAGGGAATTAAAATCCTGTGTCTCAAACCTACTGGAGTTTTATGACAAGGTAACAGAAGTAAGACACGAGAGAGAGGGGTGGATAGACTGCATTTTTTGGACTGCAAGAAGGCGTTCGACACAGTTCCTCACAAGAGGTTAATGCAAAAGCTAGAGGATCAGGCACACGTAACAGGAAAAGCACTGCAATGGATCAGAGAATATCTGACAGGGAGGCAACAACGAGTCATGGTACGTGACGAGGTGTCAGAGTGGGCACCTGTGACGAGTGGAGTTCCACAAGGGTCAGTCCTAGGACCTGTACTGTTTTTGGTATATGTGAATGACATAACGGAAGGGATAGACTCAGAAGTGTCCCTGTTTGCAGATGATGTGAAGTTAATGAGAAGAATAAAATCAGTCGAGGATCAGGCAGGACTACAAAGAGACCTGGACAGGCTACAAGCCTGGTCCAGTAACTGGCTCCTTGAATTTAACCCTGCCAAATGTAAAGTCATGAATATCGGGGAAGGGCAAAGAAGACCGCATACAGAGTATAGTCTAGGTGGCCAAAGACTGCAAACCTCACTCAAAGAAAAAGATCTTGGGGTAAGTATAATACCGAGCACATCTGAGGCACACGTCAATCAGATAGCTGCTGCAGCATACGGGCGGCTGGCAAACCTAAGAATAGCGTTCCAATACCTCACTAAGGAATCATTCAAGACTCTGTACACCATATACGTCAGGCCCATACTGGAGTATGCAGCACCAGTTAGGAACCCACACCTGGTCAAGCACGTCAAGAAATTAGAGAAAGTGCAAAGGTTTGCAACAAGACTAGTCCCAGAGCTAAGGGGATTGTCTTACGAAGAAAGGTTAAGGGAAATCGGCCTGACGACACTAGAGGACAGGAGGGTTAGGGGAGACATGATAACGACATATACAATACTGCGAGGAATAGATAAGGTGGACAGAGACAAGATGTTCCAGAGAGGGGACACAGAAACAAGGGGTCACAGTTGGAAGTTGAAGACTCCTATGAGTCAAAGGGATGTTAGGAAGTATTTCTTCAGTCATAGAGTTGTCAGGAAGTGGAATAGCCTAGAAAGCGACATAGTGGAGGCAGGAACCATACATAGTTTTAAGACTAGGTTTGATAAAGCTCATGGAGCAGGGAGAGAGAGGACCTAGTAGCAATCAGTGAAGAGACGGGGCCAGGAGCTATGAATCGACCCCTGCAACCACAAATAGGTGAGTACAAATAGGTGAGTACACACAGCCCATGCATGGTGGCTAGCGCTCTTGCTTCATGCACGGAGGGCCCTGGTTCAATTCCCGGCGGGGCCGAAACATTTCGAAATGTTTCGTACACACACATATATACAACAGGCCTAGTGTCTAATCGACATGTGCCTAGGACAAAATGGTAACTAACACACACACATATAAATATGAATTTCAGTGAGAAACGAATTCTGAAATTAGTGGAAAGATTACCACTTATTGGATACTCCGGCTTGACCACTTAGTATTCCTACTTAGTATTCCTCTTGGAAGAGAAACCGAAGAAATTCTAAGAGCTCGTTAAAAAAAAGAAGACCTAACTCATCTAAAGATGTCCAAAAAAAATAGACCGAAAGTATGCGGGTAAATTTCGTTCATATTGTTCATGACTCAATAGACTCCAGTTATTGTGGTGGAGTGTTGGGGGTATTCTTTTTTGTTTTAGTGGAGAGGATAACCACTGTTGGTGTTACTGGAGTGCGTGTCGCCCAGACACCCACCACATATTTGAGAAGATGGGAAGGGGTGTAGGAGGCGGAGGGCGAGGCCTTTACACCATCACAGCTGCAAATGAATGTACACTCTGAGTGCACTTGAACGTACGTGTGTGTGTGTGTGTGTGTGTGTGTGTGTGTGTGTGTGTGTGTGTGTGTGTGTGTGTGTGTGTGTGTGTGTGTGTGTGTGTGTGAGTGTTTGTGTGTGTGTGTGTGTGTGTGAGTGATAACTATAATAATAAGAATTATTCAGTATAACAATAATAAAATAATTATTATATATTATTGTTATAATATAATAATTACTATTATTCAATGTAATTATAATAATTTTTCAGCGTCAGTGTAATGGGAGTGAGTCAGATTTGACCCCAGGAAGGATACAAGTAGATATAGGCAATGTGTACACTATGAACAGCTATCTTGTCTGGCTGGTTATTATCTACCTGCAGTAAATCAAAGTACCCAGAGTGCAGCACGTGGAGGAGCTGGCTGATCTACCACTACCTACACTATCATTACCACAATAAAAATTCCGTAAAAAATAGTGGTTTACTGGAGCAGTTGTCGCAGCTTAGAGACCGTCAGTGTTGCAGCTTAGAGACCGTCAGTGTTGCAGCTTAGAGACCGTCAGTGTTTCAGCTTAGAGACCGTCAGTGTTGCAGCTTAGAGACCGTCAGTGTTGCAGCTTAGAGACCGTCAGTGTTGCAGCTTAGAGACCGTCAGTGTTGCAGCTTAGAGACCGTCAGTGTTGCAGCTTAGAGACCGTCAGTGTTGCAGCTTAGAGACCGTCAGTGTTGCAGCTTAGAGACCGTCAGTGTTGCAACTTAGAGACCGCCAGTGTTGCAGCTTAGAGACCGCCAGTGTTGCAGCTTAGAGACCGCCAGTGTTGCAGCTTAGAGACCGCCAGTGTTGCAGCTTAGAGACCGCCAGTGTTGCAGCTTAGAGACCGTCAGTGTTGCAGCTTAGAGACCGCCAGTGTTGCAGCTTAGAGACCGCCAGTGTGGCAACTTAGAGACCGTCAATGTGGCAGCTTAGAGACCGCCAGTGTTGCAGCTTAGAGACCGTCAGTGTTGCAGCTTAGAGACTGCCAGTGTGGCATCTTATAGACTGCCAGTGTCTGTATTTATATTAACATTGAACAGGTTTATCAGGTCATCATGGTGGTGGTGCACGTAAGGCTGTGTACAACCTTGAGAGGGATTTTTGTCCTCTTGAAGCTGGCACAGTCCTCTTAACTTTCTTTCCTCTTGTGCTGTTGACCTTACCTCTTGTGTTGTTGACCTTACCTCTTGTGCTGTTGACCTTACCTCTTGTATTTTTTGACTCCGCTTTACGGTACTCGCATCATTAAAACTACATATTAGCTTGAGCTATCGAACTTAAATCCCATTCATTGCCATCGGATTTTTCACCCCCTGGCTGTCTTCAAGAAGGCGCTGGACAGACACCTAAAGTCAGTACCTGACCAGCCAGCTGTGGTTCGTTCGTCGCTCTGCGTGCGGCCAGCAGTATCAGCCTGGTTGATCAGACCCTCATCCACCACGAGGCTTGGTCTCAGACCGGGCCGCGGGGCGTTGACCCCCGAAACCGTCTCCAGGTATACCAATGCTCGTAGTTCCCGACCTTAACTACAAGTTAAGTCTGCCCCGGTGTGACGAGCCAGTCATACTTCCTTGTCTACTAACCTTGAACTTGTCTACGGGTTGACAGCCTTGAGCTGCTAGGATACGTGGAGACACAGCCTTGAGCTGCTAGGATACGTGGAGACACAGCCTTGAGCTGCTAGGATACGTGGAGACACAGCCTTGAGCTGCTAGAATACGTGGAGATAGCCTTGAGCTACGAGGGTACGTGGAGACAGCCTTGAGCTGCGAGGGTACGTGGAGACAGCCTTGAGCTGCGAGGGTACGTGGAGACACTGCCTTGACCAGCAGGTCGTGTTGATGATACATGTACGGCTCATCCTTGATAACTCCTTCTACTGAATGACAATACAAGGCGGAATAAGTGTAGATAATAATCGAAGCGTAATAAGTATGGACGGACGATACGGAATGAGTATAGATGGACGAAGTAGAATAAATATATGTAGATGGATGATACATAGATCTAATTTTCAAAGCTTGTTGTGCACGGCAACTAGCGCCAAATTCTTGGCACAATTGTCATATGCAGGACCGTATGATCGGTGTTGTTGAAACCATTCCCAGCATCCTGGAATGTCTCCGATAACTTTCTAATTCGACGTCGGAATAGAGTGAATGGATGTCTCGTAGCTCAATTGGTAGCGCACTCAGCTCACACCCTGAGGTCCAAGGTTCGATCCCCGGTACGGGTGGAAACCTGGTGTCCATGTTCACTTAGCAGTAAATAAGTACATGGGTGTTAGTCGACTGGTGTGGATTGCATCCTGGGCACAAAATTGACCTAATTTGCCCGAAATGCTCTGCATAAGAAGGGGATTTCAATATAGTATGTCATTGATGTCAGCTATGGTATGTATACCATGGACAAATAAACACAAATGCGATCCTTTATTGACTACGTTTCTGACCTGCAGGTCCGTCTCGTATACAACCTGCCCAACCTCCACATGACTCTCCACACTGTACTCATGTACTCTTCACCCAGGTAGATCTGCTTGTGACTTGCTAAAGCCCACAGTGTGGGCGAAACGTAGTCCATAAAGGATCGCATTATGCAGCATTTGTGTTTATTTTTCCATCGTGTCAGTATTTTATACCATTTATCTCCATTAGGTCTGTACACGTTGTATCATATACTTGTAGGAATAAAGATTATTATTATTATTATTATTATTATTATTATTATTATTATTATTATTATTATTATTATTATTATTATTATTATAATGGCTGATGCATCGTGCGACCAGGATAGTTTCCACTAAGTTTTTGTGTTCGAGCAAATGGGTCAGTACAGTAAAACAGTTATAAAAATGAAAATAATTATATATATATATATATATATATATATATATATATATATATATATATATATATATATATATATATATATATATATATATATATATATATATTTTTTTTTTTTTTTTTTTTTTTTAACACATCGGCCGATTCCCACCAAGGCAGGGTGGCCCGAAAAAGAAAAACTTTCATCATCATTCACTCCATCACTGTCTTGCCAGAAGGGTGCTTTACACTACAGTTATAAAACTGCAACATTAACACCCCTCCTTTAGAGTGCCGGCACTGTACTTCCCATCTCCAGAACTCAAGTCCGGCCTGCCGGTTTCCCTGAATCCCTTCATAAATGTTACTTTGCTCACACTCCAACAGCACGTCAAGTATTAAAAACCATATGCCTCCATTCACTCCTATCAAATACGCTCACACATGCTTGCTGGAAGTCCAAGCCCCTCGCACACAAAACTTCCTTTACCCCTCCCTCCAACCTTTCCTAGGCCGACCCCTACCCCGCCTTCCCTCCACTACAGATTTATACACTCTCGAAGTCACTCTGTCTCGTTCCATTCTCTCTACATGTCCAAACCACCTCAACAACCCCTCCTCAGCTCTCTGGACAATCGTTTTGGTAATCCCGCACCTCCTCCTAATCGTTGGAATCTGCGCCTATAACTCCAGAATGACTCTTCCGATCGGCTCTAAATTTTCACCACTGGTGTAGTTTCCTAAACTCAACGTTCGCGCTGTTTGTGAGTGCCATAATAAAAGTTGGGCACTAGCTCTTGGGCCACATCTCTGCTCGTGGATTTTCTGGTGTGATTTACCACGCCTAAGGGATTACACACGCATACTGCTTAGCGCTGTTACCCATACGGGCTTAAGGCTTGCTTTTAATATAATAATACTGGGATGGTTTTGTCGTGCATCCTTCTGGCTTATATAAACTTTTGTGTTCATTTCCATGTCAAAAAGTCTGGCCTGGTCTACTTTGTATCCGTAAATATTTTATATGTTGTGATCATGTCTCCTCTAAGGATGTAAGGTCTAGCTCTCCCAGTCTAGTTTCGTGTCCCAACTCTCTCACATTTAGTGCCAGCCTTGTAACAGAGAGAGAGGGAGAGAGAGAGAGAGATCGTAAACATTACAATTATAACACACTTGTATGTCGTAGTTCTCATGAGTGTGTAATCAGCTCAGATGTAATGATAACCACCGGGAGCAGTGTGACCCCTTGTTGCACCTCGTTGTGGAGTTGTTTGTTGGTGCTCAAGTAACAGTAACGCAACACTCTCGTGCACCATCTGTGAGCTACATTCATTACCTCGTTACTCTCACTACTTTAATGTCTTCTGGTACATATGCGCCAGGCAGAACCGTGTTGGGTTCAATTTGATATCTTTATTATGCACCCAGCATCTATCCCATACCCATTTTGTGGACGGTAGTCACCCCGTATCCATCCTTTGGACGGTAGTCACCCCATATCCATCCTTTGGACGGTAGTCACCCCGTATCCATCCTGTGGACGGTAGTCACCCCGTATCCATCCTGTGGACGGTAGTCACCGCATATCCAGCCTGTGGACGGTACTCAAAAGATCACAGAGGCACATAATGGGTCCAGGGACTCGATCCCAACATTTGTATTTGCTTAGCAAGCTACGGTGGTAGTGAATTATTTATTGAATTCAAAATACTAGTAATGGGTTTTTACGATCTTGAATTCAGCCAAAAAAGAAACATAACAATGTATGTATGTTTATATAGCTAAAAGTTATTTACGAGTTATTTACAAATGGCTAGTAATATGCCACTCCAGTTAAAATTGTCTCTGAATTCGTAAATTCTCTCGCATTCCGGCATATAATGATGCAGGGTGTGACAATAGTTTCTCTGGCAATGTTTATAGTATTTGTTTAAGTGTGCAGTAGGTGGTGATGCAACCTCCCAGCCGTCGCCGGGCAGTGGTGGCATTTATGAGTCTGCTGATTTTGTTGGATTTTCCATGGTATTATGATGATAGGTGGACTGATTGGTATAAGTCTTCCTCTGTCTCCAGTTAATGAAGTTCAGTTTAAGTTCTTGTAGTCTCGTTGTCCTCAAGCTACCAGCTGGCATCCCAGAGCTGTAACCTACTCCCTCCATGAAGACATACGAGTGTGCCAATTCATCAGTTTTATCGTGCATTTGAAGGTCAGTGTGAGTCTCCACAACAGGGGCTCAGTGACTCCACTCTCTACAGTTCTATCATACCTGTGTCTCGTCTATTACGAGCATGACACAATTAACACTCGTGATGATGATGATAAGGAATCACTTACATTTATGATGTCAACTTTGAATACATGAATACAGATAAGTGCAAGGAGTACAGCAAATAGTTCAGCTTGAAGAGTGGAAGCAAAATTGTTGATACACGATCCAATTTTTATATAGGAACCATCAATCTGCCTGACAGCGGCGCTACCAGCTGCATCAGTGGGTTGGTGAACAGACCCATCAACATACATAATTTGTGGAAGAGGGTGCTGTGTGACTAAGGCACCATTACAATTTATTTAAGGCTTCACGCTTGACTGCAAGATGAGGCTTCAATTGTAATTTAGCAAGGTTCTTGACACTCGCAGGTCAGTTCCAGTTTTTATGATACGTTTGCTGAAGCGCTTACTTATAGTAAAGAAAGTTTAGAGTGCTTCTGTGCGAGGGTTTTAATGAGTTTACCCGAGCATATTCACACCAATGAAGGCATTTCATTCTTGGTATATCAAGTTCTTTGCGTATGTTTAGCATTGTAGTCGTACAAGGAATCCCAGCGTGATACACATCGCTTCTCCAAGCTGTCCGTCTGACATATTAGCACCGTATTTTAGATGAAATCCTGCCATACTTTTACGTGTTCTCAGTCTTTTTTTTTTTTTAATTGGAGACAGCCTGGTCACAACAAGTCCAAATAGAGGGACCTTCACTCCGGTATACTGTATTTGGTTACATAGCCGAGGCCTATCATGGAACTGGATCCTGCGAACTGCTCCTGTTAGGCATCGTTGTTTCCACAGCCGAGACGATCAACCTTGTTCCTGACACGAATTTATAACATATTTAAGGACGCTTTGGGTGCTAGAGTATCTGGTGGTATGAATCATCATATCATCAATAAAGGTAATCATATTACGATTGGTAGTTGTCCCATAAATCGAGGAACACAGAGAGGCTGTTGTCCACAGGAGGGGAAACACGCAGAGGTTGTAAGTCGTGTACCAAACACTGGTTCCTTCATCGCACCAGGACCAACAAGAGTAATGATGGACTGGGAGACTTAAAATTACCGGTTGGTCAGATTCCTTGACTGCAGGGTGGTAATTTGAGGAACTACTGCATATCGGTAGTTTAATGCTGGTGGTGGGTGTTGTGGTGGGGACGGTGGGTAAAGTGTGGGTGGCGAATGTAGGTACATGAAGTGGTGTGGATGGATAGTGTATTAGCATGATTACCAACTTGTAGTTACAGGAGCAGAGTAATGCTCATAGTGTCGCATCTTCAAATCAAAATCAAAATCAAAATTTTATTTCTTTGTTAAGGTTACAATGTGTGTTTACATTTAATAATTTGATTGGTACAAAGAAAGCCCAGGCATTTCGGGCAGACTTAACCTAATACTTAAAGACTCCTTAAGTCTAGACAGGTGAAAACTGGTGGAAATACAAATATTCAATATTTAACTCTTATTATTAAGCTGACGTAGTACAATTAATGATACAAACATACATTTTTAAGTTTGTAATAATGGCTTAATAGTTAAGGGATAAAAAAAAAATAGGAGGGTTGCTTTTAAAATTGGTTGGTTAAAATTCGTGGCCTTGTGCTTCCTGTCATACCTTCACCACTTGCTCAGCCAGCGTGTTATTAACATAGTCTTCCGGATGCACCCATGCGTATGCTCGTGTGCATTTGCACATGTGTGTACGAGAGGGAGGGGAAGGACGGTAGGGAGATAGAGGGGGTGTGGGGAGGGGGAAGGAGAGAGTTGCCACGTGTGGCTTACCATTTATTTATCACAGCTGTATAATAGAGATATATATATGCGTCACTGAGAGGGAGAAAACTTATTGTGGTAACCTGAGGAGGTCGTGTGTGTGTGTGTTAGTTAGTTACCATTGTTTGTATGTGTGTGTGTGGTGTGTGTGTACTCACCTATATGTGGTTGCAGGGGGTTGATTCATAGCTCCGGGCCCCGCCTCTTCACTGGTCGATACTGGTCACTCTCCCTGCTCCGTGAGCTTTATCATACCTAACTAACAAAAAAAAGCACAATACCGTGACTGGAACAATACACACACAACCCGCACATATAAAAAAGAGAGGAGCTTACGACGACGTTTCGGTCCGACTTGGACCATTTACAAAGTCTCACTAACCTTTGGTGTCGCTATGGGCTCTCCTCTATCTCCTGTTCTTGCTAATCTTTACATGGAATACTTCAAGACTGTTCTTCTTCCCACTATTGATGTACGTCCTTCACTCTGGCTCCGCTATGTTGATGACATCTTTGCTCTTTGGCCTCATGACTCGAGTCTCTTCCAACCATTTCTTGATGCTCTTAATAATTTTGCCCCTTCCATTAAGTTTAAAGCTGATTGGGAATCTAATTCTTTGCTTCCTTTCCTTGATGTTCATGTCCACCGCTCAGTTACAGATTTTGCCTTCTCCGTGTACCGCAAGCCTATGCACAGTGGCATGTACATTCACTACTTTTCTTATCATGCTTCCTCTGTCAAGAAAAGTGTTCTTATCTCCCTCTTTCTCCGTGCTCTCCGCATTTGTGATCCTCAGTTCCTTGAAGCAGAAATTTCCACTCTTCATAATTCATTTTCCCGTCTTGGCTACCCTTCCCATTTCATTGACTCTGCTTTCTCTCGTGCCAAACGGACTTTCTTCTCTCCTAAACCCTCTACTCCTGGGAACTTTCCTGTCCTCTGCCTTCCCTACATCTCTGGTCTCTCTAATCTCAACAACTCTCTCCGTTCCTTAGACATCAAACTTACCTTTCGCCATACTAACACTCTTTGCACTAATCTAGTTCATACCTCCCCTCCCTCTATAGATTATCCTGGTGTCTACTCTATTTCTTGCTCCTCCTGTCCTCTTCAGTACTTTGGAGAAACTGGCCGATCTCTTTCTGACAGACTCAGGGAGCACAAAAATAGTGTTAGGCTTGCCGACACTAATAATGCTCTTTTCTGTCATGTCAGAGATCACAGTCATCCTATTGATTGGTCTTCTGCTAAAACTGTCTAACCTACGTCCAACTTGCATAGTCGCCGTCTGGTTGAATCCTCCCTTATACACAACTTTCCCTGTATGAATCTTAGCCCTGGCTTTGTCTCTGTAGATGCTTTCCTCTCCCATTACATTGTTAAATGCTCCTAACTTCAGAACACCCGTGACTTAACCTGATTCGTTCCCCTTCTATCTCTTCCCTTTCCTCTCTTTTCTCCTCTTTTTTTCCTTTTTCCTGCCTTTCTGTGTTTTTCTTCTTCCTTCATTTGCCTTGTAAATTTTGTCCCCTCTCTTTATTTTATTTTTAATTTCATTTTCCCTCCTTCTGTGTTGTATGTCCATACTCCTATGCCTCCTTCATTGGGGATGTGAGAGAATCTTGTTAAACTCCTAAATATGAACTGCTCCCTACTCTACTCTCTAATACCACTACCAACTCTTCCTCCATTATTACCTTTCCACCACTTTCTTCACTCCGTCTGTCTATACAACCTTCTTCCTGTCCTGGTCATGCTTGAATGTCCAAGTCGACCGAAACATCTCTAGTTCTCTCTTTTTAATTGTGGTTGTGTGTGTATTTTACTCATATCTTCTTAAAGTTATGCTAGGACTGTCGCACTTCACTCCAGATTATTCCACTTTTGACAACTCTAAGGCTAAAGAAATACTTCTAACATCTAACTATCTGAGTTTTCAACTTCCAGCTGTGACCTGGTTGCTGTGTCCCATCTAGGAAACATCCTGTCTCTGTCCACCTCGTGTGTGTGTGTGTGTGTGTACTCACCTATTTGTTGTTGCAGGGGCCGAGTCGCAGCTCCTGGGCCCCTCCTCTTCGCTGGTGTGTGTGTGTGTGTGTGCGGAAGTATCATGTTTGTCCACACTGGCTGGAGTGGTATTTGTTTTAGCCTTTCACTCGTCCTCATCCTTGTATCGGACACACTTAAGGCTGTCTCAAGACACACTCAAGGCTGTCTCAAGACACACTCAAGGCTGTCTCAAGACACACTCAGCAAATACACTTACCAGAATCTGAAAACACTCACACTGAAGAGACGCGTCGAAAAAAATTAATACGTTGGAAACGTTTCCCGAGCACATTCACTAGTAGACACTGTGAAGGTGCACTCATACAAGACACTCACGGTGCACTCATACAAGACACTCACAGTGCACTCATACAAGACACTCACGGTGCACTCATACAAGACACTCACAGTGCACTCATACAAGACACTCACAGTGCACTCATACAAGACACTCACAGTGCACTCATACAAGACACTCACGGCACAATCATACAAGACACTCACAGTGCACTCATACAAGACACTCACAGTGCACTCATACAAGACACTCACAGCGCACTCATACAAGACACTCACGGCGCACTCATACAAGACACTCACGGCACAATCATACAAGACACTCACAGTGCACTCATACAAGACACTCACGGCACTCATACAAGACACTCACGGCGCACTCATACAAGACACTCACGGCGCACTCATACAAGACACTCACGGCACAATCATACAAGACACTCACGGCGCACTCATACAAGACACTCACGGCGCACTCATACACATGGGAGACTCTCAACACACATTAACCCAGGAAAGAGAGAGAGACAAATTCATTGTATCTTGAGTCATTATAGACAACGATTTTTTCAAATGATTTAAAAAAAAAAGCCTACTGGGAGGGCGAAACGCTGTCAGTAAAGGATCTCATCGCTGCATGTTTGTTTCTATCGTGTCAGTAGTTTATACCATTTCTCTCCACAACGCAGGAAACACTTAGGGGACAAAATATATTCACACTGACAACCACCTCATTTCTACAAGTACAAGTACAAGGTATACAGGCCTAGTTGACATCAATGACATACTACTATATAGAAAGCCCCTTGTTATGCTGAGCATTTCGGGAAAATTAGGTCAATTTTGTCCCGGGATGCGACCCACACCAGTCCACAAACATCCAGGTACCTATTTTACTGATAGGTGAACATGGACAGCAGGTGCCTTAAGGAAACCCGTCCTAATGTTTTCACTCGTACCAGGGATCGACCACCGGACCTCAGTGTGTGAGCTGAGTGCGCGTTCAGTATCGACTTTATGATATTATCTTAAAACTGTTTACGGAAAGATGTGATCTCCGCGCAGGCGTAATGAACACATTGTAGGCGGAGAGGTTATTTGGGATTCTTGAGCCCGGAGGGTTGGTAACCCTGATTAAACCAGGAAAGCCAAGCAGTGTAGCCTGTTTCCACGGGGGTCCTCAGCGCTGCTTCCTCAGGATGCGATGGTCTCAGTCTACTGATGGGAGAAGAGGTGTAAGCAGGTGCTGTGAGAAATGGTATGGTGGTACCGACAAGATGTGGAAAAAGAAACTATATGTACACTTCAAGACATTTATTAGAGGAAACGTTTCGCCACGAGTAGCTTCTTCAATCCTAATACAGAGATAACTGAAAAACGAGTATATGTTGTGGCAGGAGTCAAGTGGAAATCCGCGAGGTGCTATGAGATTTGCTCGCTCGTCTTGTCCCGCCTTGGATTGATCCCAGCTCCTTCCGTAATTACAACACTTGTGCAACACAAGAACATGTTATTGAAGAACGTTTCGCTTACTGGGAGCTTTGTTGTCTGGGTACCAACAAGTTGGTCAGCAGGGTTGACATGCTAAAATTACAGGATTTCGGGACAAGAGTGTTGGAGGCGGCGGTCATTAACTATGGCAGTCTCTTGTGGAGATGAGTCTGATGCGATGGATAGAGACCTGACTCATCTGAATACTGAGATGCTATAAAAGTTGTTGATGCATGTCAGACCGAAACCGAAACAAGCAGAAACAGGGAAGTGTCAGAGGGGGACAACTGTCAACATTTCCTCAGGCAAAAATTTTCTGTTTGATTTCACAAATTATGAGTTAGTTTAGCACATATATGTTAATCTCACATCTGTGTTAATTGCAAAAACTGTTACTTTGCACGTAGGTGTGTGTAGAATTATGTCTGGTATAGGCCAATGGGCTTACTGCAGTGTTTCTCTCTTAGGTTGATGAATGAGACACTTGTGCAACATTTGGGAATCTTTATTGAGAAAACGTTTCGCCAGCCAGTGACTTCTTCGGTCCATTACAAAGAAAAAGAAGAGTTTGAGGTAATCAGTCCCTCAAGACTGATGAACTGAACACATCGATTCCAGGCTGAGGGACTGATTATCTCAAACTCCTCCTTCTCTTTTTTCCACGGTTCTTCTTTGTATTGGACTGAAGAAGCCAGTGCCTGGCGAAACGTCTCATTCTTCAACTTGTCGGATTTCTGAACCATTTATCTGTTCCTAGAAAAGCTTAAATCCCTGGCAGAAGGTAACCTAGCCTCCTCCTGCACCTACAGGAAGGCAGGATCGTCAGATCACGGAGGTGGAGCGAGTGTGTCCTCACCTTCACCTGGAGAACGTGACTGTGGAGATCCGCTACCCATGGAGCTTCATAGACGCCCTCACTTTCTCCATGACTGTCATCACCACCATAGGTAACTAGTTCTCCACCATTACCACCACCACGTGTCCCCACCACCACAAAAGGTATCTAGATCTTCATCAACCCTATAGGTATCTAGTTCCCCATCACCACCATAGGTAACTAGTTCCTCATCACTACCATACGTAACTAGTTCATCACTGGCATAGGTAACTAGTTCCCCATCATCACCATAGGTAACTAGTTGCTCGGCACCTGTGCCTGCTTCACGTTTGAGTGCTCTTAAATCTTCCTTTGTCATCTAGGCGTCCATGATTACATCCCATTCCTTCCTTATTTCTCTTTATTTTTATTATTTTTTACTTCGTTCTTTAGGCTCATATAATAACGTTCTGTTGTTCTGAGATGTCATTTTTGCCTTCATAAAATATTCACGTCTTTGTTTTTCAATGTTTTTCTTCACATCTTTCGACATCTAAGCCTATATGATTATACTTTGTTGTTTGTATATGTTTTCTTTCCGTCTCTGGGTATCGTGAGGGGCTCTATGATCACCTTTTATTGGTCCTTCATGTTTGCTTTACGCCTCTTGGTAGTGTTTAGGACTGTATGATAGACGTTTATCTCTCAGTGTCATCACACAGCAGTTGGACACGTAAACATCCCTCACATAGGATCCCTTATATACATCCATCAGACACACGCTCCCTCATATACATACCTGAGATACTTCTCTTCTGCAGGATACGGCAACAAGTCACCGTCACAGACTGCCGGACAGGTAACCTGCATTCTCTACTCCCTGGTGGGGATCCCTCTCACTGGCATGCTCCTCGCCTGGACCTCAGAGTTCTTCGGAGAGCAGCTTTTCAAACTCTTCAAGTCCAAGGTCAGTCATAGACAGGGGAGGTGTGCATGATGGACATAGGTAATGACGAACTCATTTGTGATTAAACCTCCTTTAAAAATGGTTGAAATTGCTACCGATTCCAACTTGCTCAGTTACCCTTGTCCATCCACGTTTTCAGTGGTTTCTTTGTACTTTGTAGAAAAAAAAAAAAGTTGTTTTTTAAAATCTTCACTTCAAGATATCTTATTCATGAAATAAGATACCAATTGTACTAAGCAAATTTCCTAAATTTGCTTGTAACAGATAATTGAAATGTAGATATAAACCCAAATGTACAATTGTTAACCCCATTGGGGCCTAGTGCCTAGGCCTTTTGTGTATCCATATGCTCTTGCGCTACCGTCCACAGGATGGATATGGGGTGCACAATAAACTAGCCACTTCAGTGGCAAAATCTAAATCTAATCACTTCTTTCAAATATAATGAGAGTCATTAATAAGTATATCTTTGAGGCAGCCGTGACGTCATATATTCCAGAGATCCGACGTCATACGGGTGAGTAATCGCATCGGAATCTCACACTGATACAGCGAGATTGGGGTCTGCATATATAATCATGCTTCCATCCTTCACAGCTGGATTGTTCGCTATGCTCCATGCACTCAAATTTCTCCATTTTCTTTGTTATGAGAATTGTGCGGCTACGCTTGTAGCCTGCGGCTCTCACTATATATAATTATTCTAAACTCCCTATGTTAGAGGCGAGGCACGAGAGTGGTACAGTTATAAATATCTATTTACAGTCCGCATGCCTCAAGGAGTTCCTTGAGCTGGAGGTCTTGATCTGGTGATCTGTGCTCCAGTTTCCTGAATTAAGCCTGAATACTTCCACATCCCCCCCACAGGCGCTGCATAATCCTACGGGTTTAGCGCTCCCCCTTGATCATAATAATAATAATACAGTCCGCATGTGGATTACTTAACATATTGGTCTTCAGACATGATAGAACACTGACTTGAAAAGAGTGTATGCCGCCAGAGGAGGAGGTCTGCAGTGACTGGGCTTTCCATGAGAAATATGTGGACAGTAATGAGGACACAACCCCAGCTGGACATCGTAGGCCTGAGGCAGAACGAGAGTGATACCACTCAGTCCATGTCATCATTCTGTCAAGGAGAGCTACATGGCTGTGGCACGTTCATCAAACTCAGCAAAATCATGGACGCTATTACCGCCCACCGTGACGAACGCCTCTTGTTGTCACTACGACTTAGGAGCAATGGACCTCACTCTTGGTCAGTGTTCTGCCGGTTTGTCAAGACGTTAGAAGAAATGTGCTCGGGAGAGGCTTTGCATTTTCGTCCAAGGTATTGGAATTCTCAATTGAATTAATCACCACATCTATTGTTACCACTGCTACAGTCAGTACCACCGTCACCGTCACCATTATCATCACCACCAATAACATCACCACTAACACCTCCAGTATCACTATTGTCACCGCCATTATTACTTTTACCTCCACCATTATTACTTTTACCGCTACCACCACCACCACTCTCACCATCAAACTCTCCCTGCCACCAGCTGGACGTACAGAAACAACAGTCTCGTGGGGTCATCGCCCTAGCTACTTCCATCTACATTGTCATTGGCTTCGTTGTGTTCATCTTCATCCCCGGAGCAGTGTTCATGGCCCTGGAGCAGTGGACCTACATTGAAGGCATCTACTTCGCCTACATCACCCTCACAACCATAGGCTTCGGTGACTTCGTAACAGGTTGGTACCCTCTTTCTTCCTGGAGTGTGTGCGCGTTTGAGAGATCCCGGAACACTACTTTGCAATGTGCCTTGGTATTTTGATGAGGTGATCTTGAATTATTTTTTACGGGGTCTGGTTCTATGAATCAAGGGCTCCCTCACGCGTAAGATGGCACAAACTTTGAGGAAATGGGAATGAATCGGAAAGCCAGCAGAAGGTTTAGGTCTTATGACCATCGTGAGTAGGTGGGACATAGTGGGTAAGGCTCGCATTTCGTGGAAATTTCTCCTGACAGTTAAAATACGATCACCTTGCTTGTGTTTGATGGTAATATATTTCGTCTCCCTTAGATCGTATAATGTCTTAAGTAGCCACAAACCTCCCCTCCCCTCCTCAAGAAACACTTTACTGAATGTTCTGTCCCATGATTAACTGACGGAGCGTCGAGCCTCCACACCTTCATGTGCTGGATGACCCACACAGGTTTACTGCTTCATATAATTATTTTCGTATTTAATAAAAAAAAAATAACTAGATCCTTCTAGAAATCCCCAGCTATTCCCCACTCAAAAATTTACCAATTTTCCAACCATTCTGATCCTCATCAATTCTCCCTTAACTACTATTGTACTCGTACACTTCTGGAAGTTTGCATACTCACACAAGACGCTATATGATCCTAACGGATTTAACGACTTCCCATAAATAATAATAATAATAATAATAATAATAATGCACACACACACACCATGGACAGATCAAGACACTCTCTCTCCTATCTAGAGGATCAGAGGGTCAAGGAGGAGGAAACTCCCAATGTTTCACACAAACATTCACACCTCTACCTACAGGTCGACATTTCGAGGGAGGGGCGCTGTACGTGTACCAGATCTGCGTCATCCTGTGGACCTTGATCGGGCTGGGTTACTGGGTGATGGTGGCCAACTTCATCACCAAGGCCCTCAAGTCGAAGCAGCTGCAGACCTCCGTCATGCGTAGCGCCGAGGAGATGAGGAAGATCATGCAGCAGATGGGCATCAAGCAACACGACCCGACCTTCCTCAGGCAGCACTCGAAGGCCACCCTCAATCTTATACTTCAGGTAAGCTGGGAGTAGGTGACAAGGAAATAGTACTATTATTGAAACCAAACCATCGAGTCCATCACAGAAAACAGGACAATGATAATGAAAACGATGTATTCAAGAGAATCTACGAATATTTTACAGGCAGTAATGTAAGATTATACAACAGTTACTGTATGAGGGTATACAGGTGCTATAGACATACAGCACTGGTACAGTATGGGTAATCCAGTAAAGTCATTGTAACTTATTTTCATTGGGATTCTTAAATTTATTATTATTATTATTATTATTATTATTATTATTATTATTATTATTATTATTAAAACTTCGATAAAAAATATTATTCGAAGGATACAAATGGCAAAAAATTGACATTTAACTAACCTTTTCGAAAGGTGAATTATCACTAAAAACAAGATGCCTTATAATCTATACGACGACGTTCTGGTCACGTCAATATTTTATTTTTCATTTTTGGAAAATCTGCAACTGATTTTGCAACCCGTAGAATAAATTTGTACAAATACTCTTGCTATGAACAGTTAATTAAGGCTTGTGTGGGTGACGACACTAGCCTTAATTAACTATAGATATACCTTCGCTGTTGGTTGTGAACTAATTATATATACAATGAGAGGTTAATTATTTCATTGTTATTTAAGAAAGTAAGATATTTAAGATTCGTGGTGATCAGGTTTCGTGTAGCTTTAATGACCCACGCGCAGTCTGTAGGCTTAGATCCTCATTAACCAATTGCTCAAAGCCTATAATAGATTTTATTCTGTTTATTTACTTGGGTTAGTAACCCAGGATAAGCAAAGAAAGCCACACTATATGGCTTATTTCCACTGGGGCCCTTTGGTCCTCTTCCCCGGGATGCTACGACCCACAATAGTCTGCTGACACCCAGGTACCTACTTACTGTTAGGAGAACAGGGGAAACAGGTGTAATGAAACATACTTAACGTTTCCGCTGTGTAGGAATGTCTCGTGGCTGAAGCGGCAGCGCATCCAATGAGCTTTTCAATATTTTTTAACGCTTTTGTACGTTTTACGGTTTCAGTAATTGAGCTTAAAGTGTATCTGATATTTAAAGAGTCATGAAGTTTGGTTGTCGCTGTTTCACAACCAGTCGGGAATACTTTGATCTCTAAAACAGAGATTGATTAAGGAAAACTCCCAGCGTATGTACACTGATGCTCACCTCTCAGTGTGTTTCGTTTTTTCTATTATTATTATAGTAGTAGTAGAAGTAGCAGTAATGGTGGTGGGTGTAGTAGTAGTGGTGGTAGTAGTAGAAGTAGCAATAATAATAATAGTTGTGGTGATGGTGGTGGTACTAGTACCATACTTTATTATCACTAATACTGTAGGTATCAAAATCAACCTTGAAATAGCTTAATTCTGCTTTCCTTGGTAATCCAGCTTTTTTTTTTTAACAGCAAAGATCTGTACGAATATCTGATTTATAGGACATGCGAGTGGCTCTCCAGCCAGGGTTGTTACGCGTCATAATGAGTAAACACTGAAAGGGTACTTGATTTTAGACCGGTTCTTGTTCCCTAAGTCTAGTTTTTTATGTGAAACGCTAAGCCCACGTGAATCATTCCGAGAGGTGTATATCATTTAGTGTATATATAATGAGTGTGTTCGTGATTTAAGTACTCGTGTTGGGTAGTGGACAGACTATATGCAGTCCATCGCCACTAAATTAATTAATCTCTCAGTGTTTACGTTTGTATTCGTCGCAGTAATATGGTGATGAGTGAGAAGTAGTATTGTAAATTATATATGCAAAGTCGAGCATCACGTACACAATACTCATAAAAACTGCGAGAAACCTAGACTTACATTGGGTGGTTGTTGTTCTTGATTCGTCGGTACTCTCCCGGCCCGGGTCTTTTCTAGATGGTGACCCGGCCTTGGCTCCCTGTCTTGGGAGTGTCTTGAGACCTATGTCTCCCATAGGAGGAGGTACAAGGACCTCCTCATCTTCCGGGACCTAGCCCCATTCCGGTCTAGCCCCATTCCCCGCCCTCAAGGGGCTCATAGGGAGAAACTAGGCCTCTGGTCTGCCATCTTCCCCGCCCTAGGGGGGCTCGTGGAAATGACAGTCTTTGTCAGTAGTATTATACTTGTGTAGTGTAGCTTAGTACCAGCTATATTTATATTTAAGATTCCTAGCATAGCTACCTATGACGTCATGAATCCTGCTCATGTGTGCGCCTATAGAGTTGTATTGTATGTCGAGACGCCATATGTAGCATGTACGAGCTGTCAGTAGTATTATATGTATTGTGTTGTATAGCTTAGTACCAGCTATATTTATATTTAAGATCCCTAGCATAGCTACCTATGACGTCATGAATCCTGCTCATGTGTGTGCCTATAGAGTTGTATGTCGAGACGCCATATGTAGCGTGTACGAGCTGTCAGTAGTATTATATGTACTTGTGTTGTATAGCTTAGTACCAGCTATATTTATATTTAAGATCCCTAGCATAGCTACCTATGACGTCATGAATCCTGCTCATGTGTGCGCCTATAGAGTTGTATTGTATGTCGAGACGCCATATGTAGCGTGTACGAGCTGTCAGTAGTATTATATGTACTTGTGTTGTATAGCTTAGTACCAGCTATATTTATATTTAAGATCCCTAGCATAGCTACCTAAGACGTCATGAATCCTGCGCATGTGTGCGCTCAGGGAGAAACATCTCCCTCACTCTCACGTCGATAGGCCTAGGTGAAGTAGGTACGGCTGGGCTCTCCTTCCTCACTTACTCAATATATCGTTACCACCCTACGATAGAGTTTCCCTACGACCAACCTTTATTTCCAAGAACCTCATACGACATCTTGTGAGCTGCAGGTGGTAGCAAGCTCTGGCTCTGGCACCTTCCCCACCCTAGGAGGGCTCGTGGGAGTAGTGTCCATCCTCTCTCTTCTCTTACATTGGGTGGTTGGTTAATGTGGTTTAAGGTTTAAATCCTATCGATCACACGAGAGTCGTTAAGGTTGCACATAACCTGTTCACCACCAGTCAAGAATACCTTAATCCCTAAAATAGGGATTGAAGTAAAAATGAAAGCACATTGTAGTAAAATTAAAGTACATTACAGTAAAATGAAAGTACATTAGTGCTTAACAAATCTGCATTTTTTAGAGAGATAAAAGCAACGTGGCTCCATTTTTTCAGCCTTATAGTGACCTTCCTCTCAACACTTGTGTTTGAACTGCAGACTGAGTTGCCTCAGTATTTTAATATTAATAAACTGACTTTAATGGCTCACGTAATTACTGTCTCCCAAAACTAAGTTTCTAGTAGAAGAATGAAACTGTAAAAAACAATATTCTCATGAAGTTAATATTACAATTAATATTACAATTAAATCCCTGGACTATAGTTAAGCGTTTTTCGCCATTTTTTACCGGATTTTCAAAATTTCTTAAAATCGCACCAGTGGTACTATTTTCTATTTTAATTAAGAATATACACTTAAAAATGTAAAATCAGATCATTTTAGCATCATACGAGGCCTTCCTTTCCCGTTAATGTGTTTTCAATAAGACTATTCATTACGGAAAATAACTAAAAATGATGAAAATTAACTAAAAATTAAGAAAAATAACAAAATTATCAAAAATAACGAAAAATTACTAAAAATTACGAGAAACAACTAAAAATTAGGAAAAATAACCAGAAATAACTAAAAATAACTATACATTACCAAAAAAATCACTCCATTTGAACTATTTTTTATGCTATTTAAGAATATGCACTTGACAACATAAAAAGAGACCGTTTTAGCATGATAAAAATGCTGTTTTCTCTCATTTGCTCTCATTTGATTCTTCGCTGTCTGAAGAATCTTATAAAAACTCATAACCTTCCATGAAAACTGTATATACAGGATTTTTTCATGTTTATGGGGAGCAATTGATCCAACAGACAGTGTCAGGATAATTTTTCAGAGAAAAAGTTTTTTTACCCCCAAAAAAATCCCATTGAAAATTAGTCACTCCGTCTGATTTTTTTGTGTTATCGTAGGTTCTCTACATATATGCTGCTATGTATGATAATCTATGTAACTGTGTTTGTGTATACCTGAATAAATTTACTTTCTTACTATTCACTGATACCTAGATACCTAGTGAATAGGTACCTGGGTATCTATTCACTATGTATCTATTATCTGGGTTTGTTGTGGTTGACATTAACTTGACAGGTTGACTGGGGTGTGGAGGAAGTTAGTGGCATACTTTATACTGTTAGGTAAAGTTTGTCAGGAAACTAAACAAGTGTTTCCTGACGCGGGTCTCAGCCATATGATGACCCAAAGCTGAAGCTGCTGGTCATCTGATCGAGGCTTTTACCCACAAAACGTAGATTTTTTCATCCATGTTATCATAATTATCCAGAGCTTTCTTCACAGAACTCCTGAAGACACACTGGTCATCGAACATCATTTACGTTCAATAATATCAAATGACTCGAGACATCACGATCCCCTCCTTCTTCTTGACACAGCTCAGTAACATCATCGCCGTGCAGGGAGGTATGGAGAACGGTCTGGCTGGGGAGCTGAATGGGGATGTTCCCTCCTCCCCGGGGACTTCAAGCACCACCGGGACGACCTCCCCACCACTCTCACCCATGGGCATCCCCGGAATCTCCGCGTTGTTTGGTACAGGGCTCTCGCGGACCACCCCTCTAAGTCATTTGATGGGACCAATGCGCAAGGAGGTGAGGCAGTGATATCTCTCTCTCTTTCTCTCTCTCTGATTACTAACCATCACTGAATTTTAACCACGAAATGAAGATTAATATCTTTCAGAGTAGATACCTTGAAAAGATATGCCTCTCTGTGTATATACACTGAGAGATATGCCTCTTGGTATATATATATATATATATATATATATATATATATATACTGGGAAATACGCCTCTTGGTATATATACATTTATTTATTTATTTATATATATTCACTGGGAACTACGCTTCTCGGTATCACAGTGCGTGATACGCCTTTGTACGTATGTCCAGAGAGTGACACGTCTGAGACATGGGTACCTCGGTCATCTTACACAAGAATATATAAAAACCTCTTAATGCTTTCCTGCCTCTTACCAGAGTTCTTCTTTGTTAATCAAATCCCAGAACGGGTGGGGTTCGAACCCGTGGCAAGACAGTCATAAAATTACCAGGCCATTGTGTTATAGATGGCACCATGCCATTCATCTTTATTATATTTCCCTAATTCAGGGCATTAAAATGCATATTTAATTATCTAAAATAATCAACAGAAAATATATTATTTTTAACAAACCTTCGTATTTATTAATTTAAATATACTAATCTTTAATATATATAATATATATATATATATATATATATATATATATATATATATATATATATATATATATATATATATATATATATATATATATATATATATATATTAATGTCATAAAAAAAATTTCTGCAGAACTAATGTTCCATTTCAGAGTTGACATCAGCTCTTTATATTCTTCTAACATTTACTAACCTCATTTCTTTGTCGATGTTTTGTTTTTCTTATAGGAAAACGGTGGCAGTAAATGTACTGAGGAATTTACGACGGTGACTGTAAGGTACAAGTCTTAACCTACATTGCCTGACTGGAAGATAGATCTGTCACGTAGCCATTAAAAAATGTCCCTATCGCCTATCCCTCTTGTCTTTTTTTTTTTTAAATATTCGTGAATTGGTTAAATACCTATATAAGAAACTTTTAAAATATATGTGTGAAGGACTTGCGTGAGTGAATAAACAGTGTAAAGTGAATGAATGTATAAATCCGCATACACTGCATGCTTCCTGACATGTGGATTGTAAATTAACTTAGGCATGTCTTGCACTGGCGTTACTCTAGCAGTCACTTGAATTCTTAAATATGAGAATATATACTTTTGCTAATAGTGCAACGAGGTTTTTGTGATCGCGATAGAGAAAGAGACATTTGTGTTGTGCGGGACAGAAAGACAGGAAGGGAGAGAAAGAGAGAGAGTTTTAAAACTGTTTATGTAAATATACACAGGGACAAACTTTCAATGTGTACATGTTTTTGTCTGTATGTGTGCTCACGTATATGTCCTTTATACAAGTGTGTGTGTATGTGGGGGGGGGGAAGGGTTCTATATGTGCGCACACGTATGTGATGTCCTCTATACAATGTGTGGGGGGGGGTGTATGTGCAAGTATACTTGTTCTTTGGCTTGGCAAGTGAGTCATCTCGTGAACATTAAATCACAAAACAACAATAACAAAAACAACAGCTGCGGGATATATTTCACAATCGAGTTTCTTAAATTTACAAATTACGGATTATTTTTCAAAAGGCATTTTTTTTTTTTTAGATAATAATGGCAAGTTAGGAATTGATTAGTAGTTACTGATGTCTGTTGAGACTCTACTTTTATGGATTTTCATAAACCCTGCTGGCTTAACCTTTTCACTGCCCAGACCCCTGAAATTAATATTGATCTCAGTGTCCACTGGTTTAAAAAAAAAAAAACAGAAGTTACTTTTTCTTCTGAAATGGTAGAGAATCTTTTCCCATAGGTAATGACACCAAAAGTATATAAAATATAGTGGCAATTCTTTATAGGATATGTTTAGGTCCTGGGACCCTGGTCACTCTAAGTGAGTTGGAGTGACCAAGGTACCAGGACCGAACAGTAGCCAGTAAAGATGTCCTAAGTGCATGCAGCTGTGTCCTTCTTTGAACCAACAATGCTAATTTCCATTCACAATAACCACAAATAAAATTAACAAAGAGCCAGTGTTTCGTTCTCAGTTGCTACAAGATCCAGGTTATACACCAATGTTCTTAACAGGTCATTGCTCAGCCAGGACTTTTTCTTTTAG
Organism: Cherax destructor; assembly: GCA_009830355.1. Classification (NCBI taxonomy): domain Eukaryota; kingdom Metazoa; phylum Arthropoda; class Malacostraca; order Decapoda; family Parastacidae; genus Cherax; species Cherax destructor. The sequence continues at coordinate 32,629 of WNWK01007963.1, read as the reverse complement.
ACTTGTGGCTTTGTTATATCTGGTCACATGGGCTGCCTCGATAATAGCTCGATCATAATTCGAATAGTGATAGATTTTGCCTTGCTTCTTCATCGAAATGCATTGGCCAGTTTAAGTGTATCTGAGAAAGCCATTTATCCTTCTAAAACATATTTTACCCACTCACTGGAAATATAATATATTTTTACACAGCTTCATTCACTCTTCATCATTAGTACTCATCATCTACGTCCATTCATCAGTAGCACTTTTCAGTAACGTGAAAGTATTAACTAATACAATTAGCTATTACAACTAATTATTTTTTTTACTCATCCAAAGATTTCTAATTGATGTTACAGTACCTCTTGTCTGTGTGACACCTACAGTAACTCTTGTCTGTGTGACACCTACAGTAACTCTTGTCTGTGTGACACCTACAGTAACTCTTGTCTGTGTGACACCTACAGTAACTCTTGTCTGTGTGACACCTACAGTAACTCTTGTCTATGTGGCACAGTGCTGATGCTTGATGGTGTTAAGATGTGATAGAACTTACCTGTGCTTTTAGGCATTTGTATCTTGCTTGTGATACATTTTACCAGATTGTGTACTAATGAATTCGTCTCTCTGGAATGAAGTCAATGTATATGCTCGTATTAAAATGTGTTAATATTAAAATGCTCGTCTCTCGCTGCCTTGACTGTAATAATGTTGTATAATTTGTGTTATGTGCAGTCATCTGTCGTTGGTTAATTGTTGTAGCCTGAATGCCCTAAATTGCATGTTTTAATACCTGCTTTTTCCCTCCCTTTCCTTCCCCAATCTCAGCTTGTTGTGACTCTTGCTAAAAGAAAAAGGAGACCATCCTCTTACGAACAGGCCATCGACCTCAGAGACGAGAAACCTTGTATCCTCGAGATCATGACGACAGATGAAGGAGACGACCACCATAAAAAAAGCGGAGTCAAATTCTATTCCTCGAACGCCAATCTCCATCAGCTGAATGGAGTCAAATTCCATTCCTCGAACGCCGATCTCCATCAACTGGATGGTATCAACTTCCGTTCCTCGAAGTCGAACTCTTCACTGGATTCGGCGGACTTTTCCTTCGAGCAGAATTCTTCCTTCGAGCTCCAGGACTCCGTGTTCAAGCCGAAGGAATTAACCCAGACCAACGGCTCCCGCCTAAGTCTACAGACACAAGGAGAGCCTCACGTCACACTGGCCCCGGAAACTTACGCAGTGCCGTAATGCTAGTGTCCGAGTTAGGTTACGATTCATATCATTTGGGATTTCTTAGGTAGGAAATCCTAGTGTTCTATTCAACGCTTGAGACGAACGTGGTCAACGATAAGGATTTAATGTCGTGTGACGCCCCAGTGAAACCGAGACGTGAAGCACCTCGGGTTCGCATTGTGTGTGGAACTCTGGTGTTGTCTACCAGAGTAAACATGATTCATGAGAAGCCCTCAATAAACAAACCAAAACCCGAAAGTGGGACATCGCTCACAAGACTTAACAAACGATGGCACGATAGATTTCTACTTTTGTAAGTGGAGAAGTCAGTGAACCATAAGATGACCAGTTAGCATTGTGCTGAAGCCCGATAATACCCTTGACTTACGCATTCTCATTGACGAAACAAAACTCCTCTAACTGGAATGGATCCTCTATCACTTGTCGTGATAGAATATTCCGACAGAGTAGAACTAGTTACTTACGGCAGGAACTTGCTACTTACTACGTCAGAAACTATACGTAAGCGCTTGGTGAGGACCCATTGATTAGTGCCTCACGAAAAGTGATTCATGAAGGAGACACCTTGCCGGATGATGATCAGTAATGAGATTCACTTACTTTATGTTAACAGGATAACGCTGCCAGGATTAAGTCAAATCCTCGTTATCTCTCCTCAACAGTTCGTGTTGCATTCGTATCAAACATTTAACGGTGAGTACCAAAATCTGACCATCTTTGAGAAAAAAAAAAAAGCTAGAAAGCCCTTTTGCAGTTTTTTTCTGAGTAAATGGGTCACACCGCCTCCGTAGAAGTTTTCCAGTGTTCTTGAACGTTCTTTTTCATTTCATTTTATGTAGTCATGTTTATGTAATTGTAACTGGCATAGGGTATCACAACTATTGTTCGTCTAAGTGATAGATTGCCATGATAATCTTATACTCGCTACACTTAACTGCTTGAAGCAGCTTTGGTAGTGACTACATGATTATAACATTCTCAGGATCACTACACTTATTAACTCAAACTTAGAGTAAATGTTTTCTGATCAGGTACTCATCCAGTACTTTATATTCCGGTGTATATAACCAGTCTGCCGCCCCGTGTTCTCCGCTTTTATAATTTGTTGTAACCTTGACACACAAGAGTCAATGTATTGATTATTTTGTTTAGTTTGCCACCTCGAAGCATACTGGATACGGATGATAAGAAACTGTTGAAGCCTAAAGATATAATATATAATACCAATGTGTGTTGTTAACTTTAAAATGTTTGATTTTTTTATGACAAAGAAAACTAAAATTGTTAACAAAATATATTTTACATCTTGCGAAGTGTTTTATTTCCTCTCTGTGATGAACTATGTGCACACGTGGCACAAATATTTATAAGACACAAGCCATGTAGCCTCTCACAGGCCTAATGAAACGATCATGTGAGGAGAGAATCTCGTCACATGATCTTTTCTTAAATATTGGCTAATGATCAAGATGTACGTTGTATTAGTCTGTCATCCTACCGAATCATAAAATAATTAAAATATTTCTCTATAAGCAAGATTTTCATTGATTTAGTATGACCCTTGTCGGTTTAGAGTTTAGTTTTGATAATAATTATTTGATCCAGTAAAGACTGCAATCCTTAGTCCACCATGAACACTTAAACGTAAAGAAAGTACAATAAAACTTTTCAATAATGCACCCAAATAAAATTTAGACAATGGAAAAAAAAAGACGACCACCCATTATTGTTATTGGTGAATAATCATTAAAAAAAGGACGAACGCCAATGTTATTATATCCAAAAGCCAATAATATTTTATTATATTCACAAAAATCACTGAACACGTATGCGTCCTTTGGAAGACAATATATGCAATGGCACCTGGGACGGCAGTGGAAGGTCTTGCAAGACACCCGGAATGATGGCTAGGTCTTGCAATGTGGAACCGTGACTTGATTTCAGAGGTACAACAACACCAGTCAACCTTGTTCACGTGTTAGGTTGACAAGGTGAGTCGGATCTTTGGTTGGAGGTGGGCAAATTATTTCCTGGTTGGGGACCTGGAAGCCAGAGTGAGTCTAGTTAGTAGCACAAGCTTCTATACACCGAGATGTGAATATGTCTCAGTAAATAAATGTTAAGAGTTTACCCTAATTCATATTTTAGGGATTAAAGTAACCCTGAGTGGTGTTGAACAGGTTACATGCATCCTTGATAATTGTCTGTGCAGTCGATAGGCTTTAAACCCAAGTAATGAACCTCGGAAGCACTTGAGTAAATAACCTTAATTTACATAGTTAGGTCTGCCATCTAAACACTAAAGTTACGAATACTTTATTCCATAAAATGGGGCTTAGAGTAAACTCACAGTATATATAGACACTGGTAGATATACATATCTCCGCGTATACATACTATGAGGTTTTAACAGCTTCGAGTTCTTGTGATTACTTGAACGTGAACCTCTGAGTTCAACCAGACAACCACTCAAGTCAGTACCGTCTCAGGCAGCGGTCGGGTGAGGTTTTCTTATTGTTGTTCTGTGCAGCTCTGAATGATTTTATGAGCATTCTTTTCATACACTCAAAATGTTTATACACAGAGGTGTGCATATACACATAGTTTATTCCTTCCTTTACTAGGGATTTATTCTAGATGTTAGGGTACAGGTGAATGCAGCACTGATGACACATGCAGTAGGAAGGTATTAAACCTAATAAATCATGCGCCCTATATCCATTATGAGAAGTCTCCAACCACTACTGCCACGAACCAATCACCGACCACCTCTACTATGCATACATCGACATGCCCCTTGCACCCGACTAAACCTCTACCAGGACCTGTAACTCGTACTGCCTGGGCTCATGCACACAACCCACCCACTGCTGCTCCTAACAAACCTTCTGCAACTGCTCCAAACGATGGCGAGACGGTGTTATACTACCCTGGTACTCGGTTCGTCACCACTAACCAATACTCCAACACAATGTTTCCCAAGGAACTTCTCCAGCGTCTTCAGGATGGAACTGTAAAGTATACCCTTGACCCTGGCTACACCCACACCATCTCAAAACTACTAAACGAACTCGAAAGAGAAACCAAAGTACTCCCTCTTGAACTTGACTTCATCACTAGAAATTCAAGTCTCTTGTGAATGGCTCTCCTACTGATCAGACACTGTAAAGTCTACACTACTTCTCCCGCCTCCAAACTCCACTAATCTCCTTGCCAAACACATCACTGTGCAGTGTGCCTGCCTTCTCAACCATTCCTGCCTGCTGTGCCGCCCTCGCTCCTGAGAGCCATGTATCACCGTCCATCACACCTCTCCATAACGCCTGCAGTACATCAGTACCACTTGCTCCACAGTGGTTGGGCCACTGATTCCGGCGGGTGGAAACATTTCGACGTGGTTTCCTTACACCTGTTGTCATGTTCACCTAGCAGCAAATAGGTACCTGGGTTGTGAGTCGACTGGTGTGGGTCGCATCCTGGGGGACAAGATTAAGGACCCCAATGGAAATAAGACACAGTCCTCGATGACGCACTGACTTTCTTGGGTTATCCTGGGTGGCTAACCCTCCGGGGTTAAAAATCCGAAGAAATCTTATCTTTATCTTATTATCTTTCTTCCTTCCCCATTTTACCGATGCTTCGGTCGTTAAGTGGAAGTGGAAGTATATCCATTATTTAGTGGACAGACGGAAGATTAGATTACTTTAGTTTTTTATTATGTCAGTGCTAATTAGCTAGTCGCAATACGAAATACTGGAAAAGATTCTGTTCAAAACACTGCTCGCTCTGGTAAAGGTAGGCTAGACTAAATACATGTAGGTACCCTGGGGAAGATGAAAATATGAGGATATGGAGGGTCCGGAGGGGAAGAGGATAAGTGAAAGATAACAAGAGGATCGAAGGAAGAAGTGGGAAAAGTTGGAGGAGGGGGAGGGACGAAGGATAATAATAATTTTTATTTTAACATGATACATGGTTGTACAAAGGAATATAATAGGTGTACATGCCAAAAATCCCTTTGTATGCAGAGCATTTCGGGCAAACTAAATTTTTAACTTAAAATTAATTAGGCAATAACAGTTCATATGGTCATTAGAGGAGTTACAATGAGTTCAAGATAATTGAATATTCTATTAGGTAATGCTATATGGCTTTAATGAGTCTAGTAGAGCAGTTCAGTATAGAAGGATGGAGGAGGAATATAACTGGGTAGGTGGTTTTTTCATTGTGTAGGCTGAAGGCACTGAATCAGCACTGGGAGGACCTATTTAGGGAAAGGGACATGACTGAAGTGTACCAGTGGAACGCAGCCATAAACCAGATGCATCTCATTCGCTGCGCCATCCGATTATTATAATCATGGGGAAGCGCTAAACCCGAAGGATTATACAGCGCCTGTGGGGGGAAATGGAAGGTATTAGGCTTAATTCAGGGAACTGGAGCACAGATCCAATTCCCTGAACAAGAGAACAAGATGTTCAATGAAGACAAATTCCAACTACTCCGTTATGGAAAACTGGAGGAAATAATAGCTAGGACTGAGTATACTACAAACTAATCACACAATAGAGCAGAAAAGTAATGTGAAGGACCTGGGTGTGGTAATGTCCAAAGACCTCACCTTCAAGGACCACAACAATGCCACTATTACATCTGCGAGGAAACTGATAGGATGGATAATGAGAACATTCAAGACGAGAGATGCTAAGCCAATGATCCTTTTTAAATCACTTGTTCTCTCTAGGCTAGAATACTGCTGTACATTAACATCCCCATTCAAGGCAGGTGAAATTGCAGATCTAGAGAATGTACAGAGAACCTTTACTGCACGTATAAGTTCCATTAAACACCTTAACTACTGGGAACGCCTGGAAACACTAGACTTATATTCACTGGAGCGCAGGCAAGAGAGATGTATCATAATCTACACCTGGAAGATTCTAGAGGGACTGGTCCCTAATATGCACACAGAAATCACTCCATACGAAAGCAAATACCTTTGGCAGACGGTACAATGTACCCCCAGTGAAAAGTAGAGGCGCCACTGGTACACTAAGAGAAAACACTAAGTGTCTGGGGCCCAAGACTGTTCAACAGCCTCCCACCAGCCATAAGGGGTATTACCAGTAGACCCCTGGTTGTCTTCAAGAGGGAGCTGGACAGATACCTAAAGTCAGTGCCAGATCAGTCCGGCTGTGGTTCGTACGTTGGACTACGTGCAGCCAGCAGTAACAGCCTCATTGATCAGACCCTGATCCACCGGGAGGCTTGGTCATAGACCAGGCCGTGGGGACGTTGATCTCAGGAATATCCCTCCAGGTAGGTAGATGTGGGGTCTTTTAGATCCATTCAGGGGTAAGCATCCGCTGGTCCAATCCACCACCCAGGTTATCCCCAGAAATGTAAAAAAAAAGCTATATATGGTATACTCTGTAGAGTTTCTGAACTATTAAATCTGAGGGTGATCATTTTTTGTTATCCTATTTAGAGTGCGTTGACGCTGGTTAGGGCCAAATGATCCTAAGAATTGAGGTTATCGCCTTCTTCCTTGGTTCAAACTATTCGCCCCTCCCTCATTTCCCAGGTGTTTCATATAATTTACGGGTTTAGCGCTTCCCAATGCATATAATAATCTGTAGAACTTAATCTCAAATTATCATCTTAACCTCCCTCAGGTTGGTTCATGTGGTGGCTGGTGGTGGTGACTACAGTGTTGGTGCTGCCTCAGGGAGGCCAGACACTGTACTGCATTGACTGTCAGACTTGTGACCAGGAGATTGGCGTAATTTCAAGATGCAACGAGAGTGAACCTGCCTGCATGGTCAGTACCATTTTTTTATTTCACATTTATAAGTCAGTCTTGTGGAACTTTCATGTCGGTTCGAGGGTTGCATTATTAAAGACTGCTTGTACAGTTGTCCAAATTTACTTTGGAGGAAGCGAGGGTTCATTTAAAACTAATTTTTCGAGGAATGGGGTTAGCACTTAGTTATGATATAATCGAGGAATGGGGAGAGTCCTGGTACTGAAATGTTCTTGATCTAGGAAATTGAAGCTCCCCTTGAACAGATTAAATCAAATTTGCCTTGCATTCCCCAGGTGCCGTATGACTGCCTACAGGTCTACAGCTTCAATGTAAATCCGAGTACAGTTTATGGACGAAGAACCTCTTTTCTTTGCTTTAAATAACCGATGTTCTTCATCACAACAATGTATTTACCGCATCTGCTAGGAAAATGATAGGATGGATAATGAGAACCTTCAAAACTAGGGACACCAAGCCCATGATTCTCTTCAAATCGCTTGTTCTCTCTAGGCTGGAATACTGCTGTACACTAACTGCCCCCTTCAAGGCAGGCGAAATTGCTGACCTGGGGAGTGTACAAAGAACTCGCGGCAAACATCAGTACGATAAGGCACCTAAATTACTGGGAACGGTTGAAGGTCTTTGATTTGTATTCCCTGGAATGCAGGTGAGAGAGATGCATGATAATATACAAACAAAAACAAAACAAACAAACACTTGGAAAATCCTAGAGGGATTAGTACCAAACTTGCACACAAAAATCACTACTTATGAAAGCAAAAGACTCGGCAGGAGATGCAACATTCCCCCAATAAAAAAGCCGGGGAGCCACGAGTACACTGAGAGAACACAATAAGTGTCCAGGGGTCGAGACTGTTCAACTGCCTCCCAGCATACATAAAGGGGATTACCAATAGACCCCTGGCTGTCTTCAAGAAGGCACTGGACAAGCACCTAAAGTCAGAACCTGACCAGCCAGACTGGTTCGTATGTCAGTTTGCGTGTGGCCAGCAGTAACAGCCTGGTTGATCAGACCCTGATCCACCATGAGGCCTGGTCTCAAATAGAGCCGTGGGGGAGTTGACCCTCTCCCGGTATCAGTTAGTCATCGCTGTTTAAGCATTTTCATTATAACATAAAAATACTATTTATGCTGAGTCTATAAAACTGTCTCGTCATTTAATGATACTTTCCTCCCAAGATTCCTTCTCATTTTCTTAATGCAAGTGATTGAGTGACTGATTATTGCTGCGCTGTTTAACAATTTATTTTCGTATGTCACTGCTTCCTATTGCACATTCCTTTTGACAAATAGTTTCTTAAATATAAATGGTCAAAAATGTTATTGAACCCAGAAGTTAGCCCTAAATAATTGTTGTTGGTAGTACAGTCGACCCCTGGTTTACGTACTGCTCCAAAATCGAACAATTATGTAAGTGCATTTTTGTAAGTGCTTTTGTAAGTGTATATTTGGGGGTCTAAAAGGACTAATCTAATTTACATTATTCCTTATGAGAACAAATTCGTTTGGTAACAGCACTTGAACAGCATTCTGGAACGAATTCATTACGTAAACCGGGGGTCCACTGTATTTGGTGTTGTCACTTCTGCCGTGCGGCGCAGAATGGTCCTCGAGTATTTAATGCTCTGTGGATATAATTACATATAGTGTTATCATATTTTATCTTTCAGAAAGTTGTCACCATCTCTGGGGAGTTTAAGCAGTGTGCTAACAAATTAGACTGTGGCTTGGGAGACTCGCAACGTCTGGCCAACACACTGCTCAACTTCGTCTACCAGAGATTCTCAGACACAGGTAAGACTTGAAAGTGTAGCACTAAACCTGTGAGGAGTCATTGAGCAGAAATTAAGACGCTGGATCCACCGTCCACTAAGCACGAATTGCTGTCTGATCAAATTATGTACAGTGGACCCCTGGTTTCGTGATTTTTTCGTTCCAGAATGCTGTTCAAGTGCCATTACTAAACGAATTTATTCCCATAAGGAATAATGTAAAGTAGACTAGTCCTTTTAGACACCGAAAAATACACTTACAAAAGCATTTAAAAAAATACACTTACATAAAAGGGCGAGTTTGGAGCATCACGAACACCGGGGGTCCACTGTATTACCAATTGCCCAGAAGTGGGCTTGAAGCTCTCCCGTTAATTTTATGTTATGGTAGTTTTGTTTTATGCTCCCTATACCTATGGATGACAGTCAAAACAAGAGGGACATAAATTTTGCATTAGCCATTTATTATAGATGAATCTACAGGCTAAGAGCAGTTATCCTACCTTCTCATTTCGAGGCCCAGCTCTTAATTAAGGTCTGCTACCATTTCCCAGGTGATAAAAAGGGTATGTCGCATGGCCAAGCAGTGAAACTTCTTCACAGTAATAGTCTGCCTAGAATATCCCATGTTCACATATCTTCCCAATTTCTATCAGATAAATTCTATTCGATAAATGTGAAACTTTCCCATGAAACTTCTTCAGTTTGATTCTACACAGCCTACACAGTCTGTCCTATGCTCCTCAGGTGATAGAGGAAGAGGTTCAAGGGTGTCTTAGTTTGCATCTCAATGCTTTCTTTCCCTTCTGATAAAATGATAGCCATTTATGTTTATGTACACAACATCCATTGCTTTGTACACTAATTCCTCTATACACTATGATCATCCCAGATAATCTTAAATGCAGTAAAGCTCTCGAAGACACTCCCCTGCCAAAGATAACAACATCCACAAGCCTAAAGTGCAGTAATAGTCTAATCCACTTTTAACCCTTCTACTTCTGTCACCCAGCAGCCTACTAATCTTGTTTCGCAACCACTCGCCGTAAGTTTTTAGTAAACTGCCCTCTACCACCGAAGCCTGACTTAAGCGATCACTCGACATGAATTTTATTATTTAATATATTACACTGGAATAGTAAATGATGGAGGGGAAACCTGAGGGCACTCCTGATGCTCATTTTCCAGTTTTCTCCTGTATGTATTTGCCTCCAAGAAACTAAACAATTTTGCTAGGTTCCTCGCTTCATGTCTCTGTAATAGAATGTAGCCAGTCTCTCCATCCTTACCCCAATACCTCCCACAATGAAAGTGCACTTCTAGTGTGCACTTATCTGTACACTAGACTATTTAACCAAATTCTCCTCCATTGGACTGTAGTCTGTTTATTTAAAAAAGTGGTATACAATCTGTATCTTTCTCCTTGCCCATTATTTTCAGACACACTGAAATACCTAGCTTCATTTTTACCTCAACGAACAATTCTCAAAGGAAATTTTAATTGCTGTTATTTTCTTTAGAGGGTTCCATTGTGATTGGGTAGTCTCTCTTACGTCCAGCATTTCACCAGTGCCGGGGATCGATCCCAAGTCCTCAGTGTATAAGAGCTGAGGACACTATCAACCAAGCCTCCTGGCTTGGTTGACAGTGCAGGATGTCATGGAAGTGACGTATCACTTAGCCAAGGCAGTCTGTCAAGACAGCAACATGTCTTGGAAGACAAATTTTCTTAATTTTGCCATACGTACAGTACTTTATTTGGGTTACCAACAGGCAAGTTGTTCTATATTTGGTCTTGAGTTATTTAAACTTTACTATGGGGATCAGGTGTTTATCTACTTCAATATCTATTCTGTTAAAGATAGACACTGTCCACCACCAAGAAAAAGGTCTGTATCTTGGTGCCTTTCGTTCTTTCAATATAAAGTCACCCTGTCTCGGTGGGAGACGGCCGACTTGTTAAAAAAAAAAAAATCTAGATTTTAATATTCACAGCATTGACAGTTTATAAACATCTTGCAATCTGTTTTACTTTCATGATCTTTGACTGTGGTCTATAGAAATTTAATCACCGATTTTAGTAAGGTTGACACTTTCAATCGTAGTCTTCCTTCATCACATTCTTTTAATCTTTGTCTCAGAAGTTCCTTCCTCAATCTACTCCCCATTTCTGTTCACTTTTATTTTTTTTCTGCTTCCCCTTAGGAGGTACCAATGATTCAAGCATGTACCTCATTCTTTCCTTTTCAAAGTTTTGCATCACTGCTATGAACACGCCCTCCTTACCTAATCACTTTCATTTACATGCTACTGCTGTGTACATAGATGCCTCCAAATCCTCTGATGGTGTAGGACATGAACTATTATTCCGGATAGTGTGATATGGATGCACAGATATTTGGCTAGTATTTTCCAGGCAGAGTTGTTGACAAATTCCACATTTTTTTAATTGCTGTATATTCAGTATTTAACATATACATATTGATCGTTTTTTCTCTTATAATTGAGAGACAGACTTGCGCTAGTGTACTGCTGCATGAGCAACTACTGCAATGCTGTTGCACACTGCTTCATTCATCCTGCACTCCTCTTCTCAAGCCTCTGCATCACATTCATAATGATTTATTAAGAATTCTTTTTTGAACTACATTTCAGTAAGTATTAAAGATGAACGGTTATTTAAAATTATTATATTGTACTGATAAGCAGATGTGGAATTCTTGCAGCTTTATAATAATTTTATTTCTTTGAGCCATAAAAGGAATGGAGTGGATATACATGAATTGGCACAAAAAGCCACTAGTTTTGCACTGAAATGTAATGCATTTCTGTGCACAGGGTGCTGGCATCTAGGGGTACAAGTTAGAAGCTTTAAAAACTATTTTGTATTTGAAAATATCTGCTTAAAAACTTCTTTCATCAGAGGTTCTTCAATGACTTATTGAATATTCAAGGGAAAGTATTAACAGGGCATATACAGCACTTAGGGAATTAGAAGCAATCAAGTTTGCTCAAAGGAAAGGTAGCTTCAGTTCCTTGTATCAAGAGCCCTTAAGCATGAAGGGTATCGAAGAAAGAAATTTTAATATTAAAGATATGGGCTACTTGGTAATCAGATAGTGTAGGCTCATTTTGCTAAGGAGAAAAATTTAAATTTAGTTTTAGTATTAGTAGGGAAATATGAATTATTACACATTCTAATTTCTGTGATAAAGCAGAATTCCTATAGGTCATAGTACTGTACTACACTGAAGTTGTTGTCTGGAAAAACAGTGACGATACTGGGCTCGCATGCTAAGGAGGAAAGTCAGGATAAGTCTTGGCTAAACCTTGTCTACACATTATAATTAAAATAGTGTTAAACCTACTATGGTCTGTCTACACAATTTACCCCCTTTTCACCCATTGATGAAATATTTAAGCTCTTAGAGGAAGTTCCTTGATACCAGTGAGGGGACTCTGATGTAAAGAATTGAACTTCTTTGAATTTAACCCGACTACTTTCCATTCTCCTAAGCACTACATAACCTACTGATTTAGTGATTCCAATATAGTGATTTAAATACCAACTCATTGACTCCTATGATAGTGGCATGACTTGCTATTATTCACATCAGATTTTACAGAATTAGCCTCTCATGGGATGTACCTTGATGCCAGTGAAGCTTTCTTATCCAGTGAAATGGCTATGCCCTCCTTTGGATTAACTAATAGCTTCCAATTTCCCCAGGTACTAAAAGGCCTCTCAAGTTAAATGCTCCCTCATAAATATATTAAAGAACTGGCACACTGATTCCAGAAAATATTTATCCTGTTTACTTTTTAATGACTACAGGTCATATGCTAGCCTCCAACAATCCTCGGAGTACGGTTATTCTGTAAAAACACTCTAGGAAGGTGCCTTGATGCATGTGATAGGCTTCTGATGCCAGGAATTGGACCCATGCTCTCCTTCCTTGAACATATTAACCCCCTCCCCAAGTGCTGTATGCCTCATATGAGTTTTCTGCTTCCTTCCCCCCTATACTATAAACTAATAAGCTATAAAAGGGCATTTTGAGGGGAATTCAGTTGTGAACCCATGGAATAAGTTAAATTTCTAAGTATTGTACAAGCTAGGAAAGTTGTGGAGATACGTGTATTTTGGCTTAGTCCTCCTGAATTTTTTAGCCTGATTCAACATTTCCACTAACTCTTAGTAATTAAAACATTCATTTATTTTCAGGTCTTTGATTATGCCTCTTATTACTAGGAACATCCATACAAGTGAGGTGTGCATAAAAATGCAGTTTGCAGAAGAATTAAAGGTCTTCTGGAAAAGATGCTGCTGATGATCAATCCCTGCACAATGTAGGTGAATGCTGAAAAGTGGGTTAATAATTAAATGACGCCTGGATACAGTGTACACATGAGAATAAACCTAATGAATACTGTTCTTTATTAGAGCTTTATCATTGTGTAACAAAAAATTTCACTTTCAAACATTCTCAAAATTAACACTGAATATTTTAGCTCAACTGGGAGGCACCATAAAAATTATGAACACCAAACCTTTGTATCACATGGCAATAGAAGCCAACAAAGAGGAAAGTACAATATACCTGAATGTCCTTAAACTCAAATTACACTCGAAAATGCCTCTACTTAGTATGTTCTATATGACACTAGTAGGTTTAGTGTTTAGTTATGATATAATACTTGTGTTCATCTAAACACAAGGACCAAAAATGTGGAATTGTGTACCACATTTAAAGAACTGAAACGATGAATTGAAAAGTTCTATGCTTAATTACATCAATCCTTCACTCTATGCATCTCCTGGTAACTGACAGTTACCATATATTTTGCTTCATTACAGGATCCTTTAATACATACTACTATTAACTTCAGTGATGTATGGTGAATGTTAGGGAGCAGAAGTGTAATTATTATTACAATTAGTATAATTAAGTGCTAAACCCACTAGGGTCATACAGTGCAAGCACAAGCATGATGAGGAAATATACTTAGTGGGTCTTAATGAAAATCTGCATTTAGTCTGAAAATGGCTACATGCTCTTGCAGGATACCTAAATATCAAAAAACTAATTAATATAATATTTTAATGAACATGTGAATTACAAAGTAATGGATAAATTAACTACCCAGTAGCAATTTTGTTTTCCATCATAAAATGGGCAACAAAGATCTCTTGTTTTAACATTAAAAATTTGAATGATTTAGCACAAACTACACACAAAATGTGACTTAATTTTTTTATTTTTTTCAATGAATTGAAAACTTGTGCCTCTACTAGGGCAAGACGCTAGCAATAATGTTTGAATGTGAATCCAGGTAAGTGTTAAATGTGTGTACAGTTGAAGCAATGTAGTTTTTATGTCCAGAATTAGCATAATTTACTGCTTCATGTGGGGAAGATCTTGACAGAAGGGTATTCTTGACAGTTCTGCCTGCAACTAGCTCAAAGTACAATGTAGTTTATGACAGATAATGCAAAACTGCTGAATGTACACACCATACAAGCAAAGACAGTTTAACTGGTTCAGCACTAAAGATTAAACAGTTTATATACAATTGTGCATAATATGCACAAGTCTTTTAAACAGTAATGTACATTAAGTTCAAGTCAGCATCTTCAGGATCATAATCATGCCACTTTCAATGTGCCTTAAAAACACTGACTTCAAAGAAAAATAAATTTGAAAAATGCAGTGCAGAAGATATGCCATATATGAAACTTAGTGTTAGAAGAGATTTCATTTAATTATCTTTGAAAATGCCAGTTTTGGGAAAATTAGTGCTATAATTTAATTGTATAATAATGAGTTTTACTGATATACAAAATTTAAAATTAAACATCCAAAAATTGACAAATTTACTCTTATTGTAAACTATTATATTTCATCCCTGTTACTTTTTTTTATAACCTAAAATTAGGCAAATTACACATGTTATTTCTATAAACATTATTACCATATACTTGTATACTGTACTTAACTATCACCTGCAGTATTTCTCTATAAAATTTGTAATTAAGAAAGCATGGTTTGCACAACATGCCAGCACCAGTGTCTTGTTCATTACAAGCAGTCTGCTGGGCATCCATTCTTTCTGAAAAAATTTAAATGTCAAAATGAGGAACAGTTAATTTAGATTATGTAATATACCAAATTACTTTCTGAACTGTTCTGTAGTGTAATAGTATTAATCCCAGTTTCATAGCTTGTGATTGCAAAATATTGATGCAAAAAACAGAATATTAGGTAAATATTATATTCTACAGTAAATCCTCCTCTCAACAGACTACAAATATGGAACAATCTGCTGGGTCTTTGATCACAGAATCGGTCAGTGTTACAATAACGACAAAATCTTTTCTCTAGCCTTCACACACTCCACCCTTCCCCATTAGTCTGTCAAATAAAGGGTTTACTGTACAGTGGAACCTCTGTGTTTGAACGAACCTGACCTCTAACAAACCGGAGTCCTAACAATTTTGTTCAGAAAAAACTGACCTTGTCTTTGAACATTATACTGGTGTCCAAACATGCTGACTTGTTTAAAATTGAGTTGTAAAAAATTCTTACAAGAAAGCCCTACTTCAAAAGTGCTTTGAAGTGACCTTGAACAGACCTAACTCCAGACTTTTGGAAGAGTCAGTCCAACATCCTCCAGTGTGAGTCTGATAATTAAAGCCTTGGAAATAGTTTCAGACATCGAATTTTTTGCAGTTAGAACATCACTTAGGAACCAATTAAGTTCAAACACCAGGATTCCACTTCTAAAATGTGTATTTTTCACTGACAATCATTAACCCATAAGGGTCATACAGCACCTGCAGAATGAAGGCAATAAGGTTTGATCTAAGGAAAGGGAGGATAGGTAAAATTCCTTTGACAAAGAGTCCTTCACCAGCATCCAGGCACCTTCCTCAAGAGGTTAACAGCATGCAACTTACCAAACAAGTCAAATGTATTATGGGACTGTCCATGGCTAATGATATTTAACACTAGGGATGGGAAAGTGTGCCTACACTGACTCAGTTTTAGCCTATCAAAATTAGCAGATACCACTGATACTTTGGCACATTCCATTTAACACTGAGCTATTATATTTATGAGAGCTTTAGATTCTTTGGTGTCATACAGTGCCTGGGATATAGAAGACAATCTGGTTCAATCCAAGAAAGATGAATCCAATTCAGTCAAAAATAATAAATTTCCTATCTCTTACTAAGGTACTGAAAAGAAGATAGGTTCTAACTAACTGCATTTTAAAACTTTTAGAGCAGCCTTTTGTGGTGCATCCTAAAACAATGTATTGGTACCTTACTGTTGAAACAACACTCTAGCTTCAAACTTGGAATACCCTTTAAATAAATTCAGACTAAATGCAAAAAAAATCTTCCTCCATGTGCAACAGCTGGACACTTTTGTCAGTGTTTTGCCTGCTCTGCAGGCTGCTTCAGTCACAGAGGTAAATAAATAATGGAGACAGCAGAAACAATGAAAAGGTAAAAATCAGGTGATTAGTCACTTGGCCACAATTGTAGTAGTTTTGAGGTGGTCATTCCCTCAGCCTTGAGAGGTGTTCCACACCATATTGTCAAAGTGAAGCTGAAGCAAGAGAAAAAGGCCTTCTATACAGGAGTCTGAAGCAAGGTGCTGAATTTGGAGATGGCATCAAAAGAAACATGGGCCAGTAGGCATACTGCAGCACTTTTGAATTCTTATGTTCTTTCTTCTACTAGTGAGCCCTGCAGCTTATGATGCCATCCTTAAATTCAGCACCTTGCTTCTGGATCCAGTATTAAAGGCCCCATTCTTATGCTTCAGCTTCGACAATACAGAGCAGAATATTTCAAGGCTGAAGGACTAACCACCATAACAATGCTTCTGTCATTTCCAATATTTAGTCACTTCTGTATTCGACTGAAGAGGTCTGCAAAGCAGATGAAACATTTCAGCAATAAAGATGCGTAACTGCATTTTACTGTGTTATACCATTAATGCTAAATGTCAACCACGTCTAGGCACCATTTATTGAGGGAATTTTCCCTCGTACTAAACATACTTTGATTAGACAGTTAACTTTGTAGTTTATCCACTTTTCAAGAGGGATGCCTGTATGACCCTTGTGGGTTTAGGGCTTAGTTTCGATTATAATAGTAATCAAGAGGGATGCCTTGATGTTGATAAAGGGCTTGTAATTTAGTGAAAGAATAAAAAGGCACAATACTGTGACTGGAACAATACACAAATAACCTGTATATAGGAGAAATGACAGGAGAGGAAGAAAAGGTAGAAAAGGAAAAGTAGGAAAAGGTAGAGTAAAATGTAGAAAAGATAGTGAAGAAACGATAATGGAAAAAGGTAAGAGTTGGAGGAAAGGTAAAGAAAAAAAGGAAGGGGATGAAGTGTGGGAAACTAAATGAAGAAAAAGTTTAAGGGAGGAATGTTACAGTAGATTACTAGGAAAAGAACTATCATTTCCTTTCTTGAAACCAACATTAAGACAATCCATTTCCCAATTGCTTTATTACCCCTTTTTCCCTGTGGATTTATCACTTTCCTATGTAAGAAATGAGACTATTTGCACTGAAAAATGTTTGTTACACTAAATCTCTACAAGAAAAAAACATTAAAATTGAATCT
Organism: Cherax destructor; assembly: GCA_009830355.1. Classification (NCBI taxonomy): domain Eukaryota; kingdom Metazoa; phylum Arthropoda; class Malacostraca; order Decapoda; family Parastacidae; genus Cherax; species Cherax destructor. The sequence goes on along the minus strand of WNWK01007963.1, from coordinate 15,136 downwards.
TTTAAGAATGTCACCACATGAAAAACGTGAAACAGTTTAACTATATTCAAAGCTGACAATTTGTGAATAATCACCATTATTACAGTGGACCCCTGAGTAACGAGCAAAATTCATTCCAGAAGCCTGCTCAAGTGCCATTACCGAACGAATTTACTCGCTTAAGAAATAATGTAAAGTAGGTTAGTCCATTTCAGACCCCCAAAAATACACTTACAAAAGCACTTACAATATTATACTTACATAATTGTATGATTTCCGGGGTGCTCGTTACTCAGGGGTCCACTGTATATTATTTTTATTATAATTATTATTGTTTTATCAAGTTAAGCACTAAACCCATAAAGTGCACAATCCATATTCAGACAATTTCAGGGAGGGAAAAGATGGCTTACCTAGGCAGAAGTACTAAGCAAGAAAATGTTAAGTAATCATCAGGATATTACTCTGATTTCTATCCTATTACTTTATTATAAAAAATATACATACAGTGGTACCCCGACTTACGATATTTTTTCATTCCAGAATGCTGTTCAAGTGCCATTACCAAACGAATTTATCTCCATAAGAAATGATGTAAAATAGACTAGTCCTTTTAGACCCCCAAAATTACACTTACAAAAGCATTTAAAAAAATAAACTTACATAAAAGGGTGTGTTTGGGGACCATCGTAAGTCGGGGTACCACTGTATAGATAATTTTCATTATTCAGAAAATTGGTTTCTGAATCTCTGTAATTGTATGCAGCCATTTAAGAAATAATTATCCAAGTATCAAACCTTTCATAAAGTATTGTGCCCCTCAAGGGAGGTTTCTTGATGCTGGTGGGGATGCAATGATCTAGGGAACTGAATATGAGTTCCAGTTCCCTGAACTGAACCTGAATGCCTTTCATCCTTCCCCCTTCCACACAGATGTATAATCCCTACAGGTTTAGTGCTCCCCATAATGTATTGTGAAAGCAAGTCTTATTACTAACCTGTAGAGCATGGGAGCCTAGCACTGCAAGTAGTACATCATGAGAGGCAGGAGCAAGAGGAGAGGATTCATCAGCTTGGTGACAGCAGAGTTGCAGTAATCATGTTCACAGCAGCCCACCACCCTGGCCTGAGCATCTTGAGGCACTTCAATATCTGTCATTAATGAGAAAACAACAATTACAGTGGACACCCGAGTAACAAGCACCCAAGAAATTGTACATTTATGTAAGTATAATATTGTAAGTGCTTTTGTAAGTGTATTTTTGGGGGTCTGAAATAGACTAACCTACTTGACATTATTCCTTAAGGGAGTAAATTCGTTCAGTAATGGCACTTGAGCAGGCTTCTGGAATGAATTATGCTCGTTACTCGGGGGTCCACTGTATACTGCAGTATTCTATTTGACAAATATGTCATACCTAAGCAAGGAATCTTTTTGTTGCACCCAGTTCAATTGTTACACAGCTCATACATCCTACCCTGCTGCTCTGTATGACCCTGGTGGATTTAGCACTTGGTTTTTATTATAATAATGTACCCAGTTTATTTTTTCATTATGAATAAATCAGAAATAGGTAACTAATAATCTGTTAAGTCAGACTCCCTTCCCCAAAAGACGGATCTGTCCCACCAACAAGTCAAGCCAAGTGGCATGTATAATAAACCATTTTGGATTTTGGGAACTGTTTAATTTGTCTTTACAATGTTTAACCCTTCAACAGGAAAGAGGAAGTTAGTAAAGGGCCCTTGATCCAAGGAATTTTTAGCTACAGTCCCCTTTCTTGGATCCAATCAATTATTTCATGGTTCCCAAATACAGTGGTACCTCGGTTTTCATCGATAATTCATTCCAGAATGCTGTTCGAGTGCCGTTCCCGAACGAATTTGTTCCCATTAGGACAAATGTAAATAAGATTAGTCCATTTCAGACCTCCAAAAATACACTTACAAAAGCACTTACAATAATACATTTACATAATTGTTCGAGTTGGGAGCTGTATGAAAACCGAGGTACCACTGTACTGACTTTTAAAGGTTTAGTACTTTCCATCTAATATGACTGTAGTAGTAATTAGAAAAAGTTAAATACTTGTACTGTATTAATTAAATAATAAACTAGAAATAGGCAAATTTAACACTTTAGACATCTTTTACAATCTTGTGAGTGTACGCATGCATGCATGTATACACATGTATATAGTGGTATGTACCTCGGTTTTCGTCAATAATTCATTCCAGAATGCTGCTCGAGCGCCGTTACCGAACTACAAAAAACTGAGGTACCACTGTATAGTCTAAGTAGTTTGTTAAGAAATATGTCTATCCAATCATCGATATCATTAACATTTGGAGAATTCTGTAGGCCAGTCAACCGTACCTAGCTCTGTTGTGAAGTTACTTATTGAAGCCTCATCATGGAGTCTAAAAGAGACCTTGTTGTATTCCAGTTGTTGTTTACTAATGTTTGTTAAGAGGAAGGTGGGGTAGTGGTCAGTAGTGCTGTCTGTGATTATCCCTGATTTAAGGGGAGCTAGTATATTAGTCCATATATGGTCAATTATGGTTGAACTTGTCTCAGCCTGGTTGGTTTTGTTATAGCTGGTATGAGTAGTGTGTTGTTCATATTGTTGATGAAATCAGTTACTGGCTGGTCATCTGTTAGGCCAAGGTTAATGATGAAGTCTCTGGCTAGGAGGTGGTGGTGCTTGTTCATTTGGTTGTTTGTTATTAGTGTCTTTAATTTATCGCTAAAATTTGGGATATTTGTATGAGGCATCCGGTAAATGGCACCGATTGTTATATGAGTTTTAAGGTTTTTTACAGTAAAATTTGCAAAAAATGTATTCTCCATATATATCACTATAGCAAGTGGTGTTACAACATGATAGTTCATTAGAGTAATAGATGGCTATACCACCCCCAACTTGGTATGGTCTGCAGTTGTGGACTGCTGGGTGTCCTGGTAATGAGTACAGTGGTACCTCGAGTTACGATATTTTTTCGTTCGAGAATGCTGTTCAAGTGCCATTACCAAACGAATTTATCCCCATAAGGAATAATGTAAAATAGACTAGTCCTTTTACACCCCCAAAAATATACTTACAAAAGCATTTAAAAAAATAAACTTACATAAAAGGGCGATTTTGGGGACCATCGTAACTCGAGGTACCACTGTATATATCTAATGCGTCCTGTTTAAACCAGGTTTCAGTGAGAATAATACGGGAGAAAGTTGTCTTTAGGGAATCAAGGAGTGCAAGGAGGGAAATAAGTCACTCTGTCTGACTTTTTTGGGTTATCCTAGGTTCTCTACACATATGCTGCTATGTATGATAATGTATGTAAATGTATTTGTGTATACCTGAATAAACTTACTTACTTACTTAATCATAGTGCTTACTTAGGGACCTAATACTGTAATTGAGAACTGTAATATTTCATAGTGCTTACTTAGGGACCTAATATTGTAACTGAGAACTGTAATATTTCTGGCATTACTTAGGACAGTGCTGGCTTGTGATGCTGTGTAATAGAGGCAGTTACTTTCCATTAAATTTTGATTGGGAGTTAGATTATATAGATTTAGATCTGGGTCGACATGATCATTCAGCATTTAGGTTAAATGGTATGTAATTATTTATATTATTTATAGTGTGTTTAGTACCAATAATGATATCTGTAATAAGGAGATGTTTGGACAAGTGTGTAGCTAATGTATGTTGGTCAAGTAGTGTGTAGAACCTAATAAACATAATGAACTTAAGTGATGACTATGTATTAAGCTATTAAAGAACTACAGTGGACCCCCGAGTAACGAGCACCCCGAAAATCGTACAATTATGTAAGTATAATATTGTAAGTGCTTTTGTAAGTGTATTTTTGAGGGTCTGAAATAGACTAACCTACTTGACATTATTCCTTAAGGGAGTAAATTCGTTCGGTAATGGCACTTGAGCAGGCTTTTGGAATGAATTATGCTCGTTACTCGGGGGTCCACTGTATAGAATTAACTAAGTATAAAGCTATTAAGACAAAATTATAAGATAATGTAACACCAGACTATGACTTGTTATTGCACTAAAGCTTACATAAGTTGTTTGCAATATACAGCAGAATAAAATGTGCACAATTTTAAATTAAAGACTAGTATGTACAGTGGTCCCTCGGTTTTCGCCGAAAATTCGTTCCAGAATGCTGCTCAAGTGCCATTACCGAACGAATTTACTTCCTTAAGAAATAATGTCACGTAGGTTAGTCTATTTCAGACCCCCAAAAATACACTTGCAACAGCACTTACGAAAATACACTTACATAAATGTTCGAGTTTGGAGATGCACAAAAACCGAGGGACCACTGTATATGGATTTTAGCAGTGATATAATAATAAGATGGTAAACAGATATTAATAAATTGTAAATTGGAATATTTGTCAACAACTGTTATTAAAAAAGTAAAATAAAATAAAATTGTAATAATAGAAACTAAGAGGATTATAAATGGTAAAATAGGGCAATGATATGGTAAATTATAAATACTACATATATAAAAAAGTAGAAGTAATAATAAAGAGATTTTGTACTGATTAAAAACAATTAAGACTGTGAGGTAGAGTGGTAATTGAATACAAAAGTGAAATAAAAAGTAGCAAATTTTATGACAGTACAGTGGTACCTCTACTTACGAGCAGCTCAAAACTTGAACAATTATGTAAGTGTATTTTTGTCGGTGCTTTTGTAAGTGTATTTTTGGGGGTGTGAAATGGATTAACCTAATTTTCATTATTTCTTATGAGAAAAAATTCCTTCGGTATCGGCACTTGAATAGCCGACGGGAACGAATTTTGCTCAAAAGTAGAGGTACCACTGTATATAAGTTACAGAGTGGTTCATAACACTATTCGCGAACGGTGGGTATAAACTGCACCTTACTCTGAGTCAGTTAAACCAGCATCACTGAGGAATATTTTTAGTTCGTATTCACTGTACATTATTTTATGGGGGGGGCACATTAAGTAACTTTACGTGTTCTTTATGTTAACATTTAAAACTCACCTTCATGTAGATTTGATATCCAATTCTTAACAGAGTTCCAAGCGTCGACAGCTCCACGTTCAATGGTTCCCAAACTGCATTCAACCCTTCTACTACAACCCTTGATTACATGGCCACTAAGATCAATTTTCTGAAATGTCAAATTAGTGGGTTATATTTAAAATTTGACAATCAATGCCATTCATAGTTTTCTTTGAATCGAACTTGAATGCCTTCCATTAACCCCAGGCACTTTATGACCCCTATGGTTCAATACAAATACAAATACGAATAGTACAAATACAGATGTTCATTTCTCTGTAAAGATTACAATGTGGGGTTTACATATTATGAAATATTGGTTACAATGTGTGATTTACATATTATAAAATACTAATTGCAAAGAGGGCCACTATCATGCCTAGCATGGCTAGGCATTTCAGGCATACTAATAATAATTCTAACTCTATATTGATGCAGGTTGTGGAGCATATTGATATTGAATGGTTTTGTCTTGGCATGATACACAGTTTCTACTTAAGCTCCTATATTGGAGTATCTCAGGCAAACTTATGACTAGTTTAAGATTCAAAATTTTATGTTTACAGTTATTTGGGTGAGTGTAAGTGTAAATTGGGGGAATCACAGATATCGAGTAGGTCTAGTTTGTTTTTACTGTATGCATTATACAAGTAAGAATAGGTGGTTTTCATGTATAGTTAACTGAAGGTGGGGTGCGTCAGGGAGATGAGATGTTTTTTAATGGTAGTATTGAAAGTGATGGTCGTGTCTGCAGTTCTAGAGTTTTCAGGCAGGGAGTTCCTGATTTTAGGCCCTTTAATGTACATTGAATTTCTGAATAGGTTTAGCCGGACAAGGGGAATGTCATAGAGATTTTTGTGCCTGGTGTTGTGCCTGTGGGTCCTGTCACAACTATCAAGAAAGTGTTTTAGTTCAGGGTTAATATTGGAATTTATGGTTTTGTAAATGTAGGTTGCACAGTAGTATGTGTGAATGTTCTGTACAGTGAGTAAGTTTAGATCTTTGAATGTATTAACATTCATTATATATACAGTATATGTATTCCTAATGTACTAATTTCATTAGCTATATTAGAAACAAATGTACAAATAGCTTTACTTTGGAAAAAATTATCTGTCCAGACATTATTTCCTTCAACCCCACATTCAACAAAAAAGTTAAATGACAATTATACATTAGTTACAACTAGATTGACTACTAACCATACAGGTATCGTAGTTATAAGAACATTCTTCAACTGTGGCAGACTGGTTAGCACAGTCTTTACATTTGTAACACTTGAGGGCAGATGCTGTAGACACCAGTGCTAGCACCACCACCACACCAATAGTCCGATGAGACACCATCTTCAAGTTTGTTATAAACTGCTTTAGAAGTTTCTGTCTGCTGTTGTTACTAGCAGTAGTACTGCACACTGAAAAAAATGCAATACAGTCTGGCTGAAGGTAGTTTTAAAGAAAAATTAGAACATTTATGTAGATCATTCGACTCTTGACAAAATAAAATGTTAAAGAAAAAATAAATTAACAACTAATTACTATCATACCAAGTTAAAATGACTAGCATTAATTAAAATGCCATTAAATGTCGAAAGTGTGTGTTCTGTCATTCCAACAGGCAGCCCAGTAATCATAATAACTGGCTAAAGCAGAAAGGCCTATTAAAATGTGCTCCACAATCAGCTGCACTAAGCTACACAGTAGGGCAATATATAACACCTAAAAACAAGTGGCCATGGGTGGAATGTGAGCTCACTCAATCAACTGATTAGTCTCGAATGACAATTCCTGTTGAAGGAGGGTCCTCAAGGTACTTGGATGCCTGCGAGGGAGCTCTTGATCCAAGGAATTGGACAACCTCCCCTTCCTTGGATCGAACTTGGATGCCTCCCATTCCCCAAGTTTACTGACGATGGCTAAGGCCTCGACCTGTGGTCCCGGATGAAGAAAGAGGGTATATATTATATACGTATACTCTTCAAGAAAAAGCCTGGAGATATGGATAACTATAAAGAAGAAACAAATTAGGACACTTTTATGGTGCAAGTGTCATGGTGTGTGTAAAATTGCACAAGATTATCATGTTGGTATGAAGACATGCACAGGAGGACGTCAAGGAAAGAATCTTCATTCTTGCTCAAGTCCTAAGTGAACTTTGACATATGGCTCACCTTTGTTGACTTAGTTGAGAAGTTCCTGCATATTACAAAATCTGGGACAGATTACCAAGATATCAAACATATAGACAAGAAAGTGTTGGGAATAATAGTGCTGAATTTCTCAAGGTTATCCATGAACAGGTTGGCAAGCACAGCATACCTGGAGAGAGTTCCTGGGGGTCAACGCCCCCTCATGGTGGATCAGGGGCCCGAACGACCAGGCTGTTACTGTTGGCCGCACGCAACCCGACGTACGAACCACAGCCCGGCTGGTCAGGTACTGAATTTAGGTGCCTGTCCAGTGCCTTCTTGAAGACAGCCAGGGGTCTATTGGTAATCCCCCTTATGTATGCTGGGAGGCAGTTGAACAGTCTTAGGCCACTGACACTTACTGTTGTCTCTCATCATGCGTCTTCTGCCGAGTCTGTTGGTTTCATAGGGAGTGATTTTCGTGTGCAAGTTTGGTACTAATCCCTCTAGGATTTTCCAAGTGTATATAATCATGTATCTCTCCCGCCTGCGTTCTAGGGAGTGCAGGTTGAGGAACTTCAAGCGTTCCCAGTAATTGAGGTGTTTTATCGTAGTTATGCGTGCCGTGAAGTTTCTCTGTACATTTTCTAGGTCAGCAATTTCACTTGCCTTGAAAGGTGCTGTTAGTGTGCAGCAATATTCCAGCCTACATAGTACAAGCGACCTGAAGAGTGCCATCATGGGCTTGGTATCCCTGGTTTTGAAGGTTCAGCAGTGAGGAGGCTGTCCATTGCCATTCCAAAACTTTGTAACATTTATATTTAACAGGCCTACTAGACCGAAAATTCTGGAGGTAATGGGAGATTGTGGTTGTCAGTGAGCCTCCATCTCAGAATATTGATGGTAGCCTCTGTGGGTACGTTAGTTAAAAAGAAATATTGAAAGATGTGTTTTTTTTTTTTACATTCAGGTTGGAAATAGGAGACGTCACCTAAATGACATGGTGACCAACTAATCTGTGGGAGGACCTTTATATGTCTGAAGTGACAGGGCACGTGGGATACCAGGCATGTGTCTGAGTGAAGCCATAAAGATGTTCAGGCATGGGTTCTGAAGGTAGATATTGGATTATCTTGCGTTGCTCTGATTTGCCTAGTATGTTGCGGGCTTTCAGTTGAAAAGTTTTATTGCTCTTGAATAATAGTAGTTCCAAACCGGGCCGGTATGTGTTAATATAGTTGAACCAGAACGTTGCTATGATAAGTCATGTTTAATAACACCACCCCACCCCTTAAAATTCGAAAAACCGTAGGCCGTAGGTCATTTCTACAGGCAACATGCTATACACTATTCGTATCCCGAAACCTGCTAAATAAAATGTCATGCATTTTAAAATTTTACATTGCACTGTAATGTTGATGTTGAACTATGAAACGTCTTGGGAAAACTAACACATTAGGTTAGACAAGATTCGTCAGGAAACAGGATATGTATTTGTTTCCTGATGTGAGTCTTAAGTCATATGACGACCCGCCATTGGAGCTTTTGGTCTTTTGAAAAAGACCTCCGCTGGCTTGCCGGTCCCTGTGTGTGTACTCACCTAGTTGTACTCACCTAGTTGTGGTTGCAGGGGTCGAGTAATAGCTCCTGGCCCCGCCTCTTCACTGGCCGCTACTGGGTCACGCTCCCTGCTCCATGAGCTTTATCATACCTCTCCTTAAAGCTATGTATGGAACCTGCCTCCACTACATCGCTTCCCAAGCTATTCCACTTCCCGACCACTCTATGACTGAAGAAATACTTCCTAACATCCCTGTGATTCATTTGAGTCTTCAACTTCCAACTGTGTCCCCTTGTTGCTGTGTCCCATCTCTGGAACATTCTGTCTCTGTCCACCTTGTCTATTCCTCTCAGTATCTTACATGTCGTTATCATGTCCCCCCTATCTCTCCTGTCCTCCAGTGTCGTCAGGTCGATTTCCCTTAACCTCTCCTCGTAGGACATACCCCTTAGCTCCGGGACTAGTCTTGTTGCAAACCTTTGCACTTTCTCTAGCTTCTTTACGTGCTTGGCTATATGTGGGTTCCAAACTGGTGCTGCATACTCCAGTATGGGCCTAACGTACAGAGTGTACAGGGTCCTGAACGATTCTTTATTAAGATGTCGGAAGGCTGTTCTTAGGTTAGCTAGGCGCCCATATGCTGCAGCAGTTATTTGGTTGATGTGTGCCTCAGGAGATGTGCCTGGTGTTATACTCACCCCAAGATCTTTTTCCTTGATTGAGGTTTGCAGTCTCTGGCCCCCTAGACTGTACTCCGTCTGCAGTCTTCTTTGCCCTTCCCCAATCTTCATGACTTTGGACTTGGTGGGGTTGAACTCCAGGAGCCAACTGCTGGACCAGGCTTGCAGCCTGTCCAGATCCCTTTGTAGTTCTGCCCGGTCCTCGTCCGATTGAATTCTTCTCATCAACTTCACATCATCTGAAAACAGGGACACTTCGGAGTCTATTCCTTCCGTCATGTCGTTCACAAATACCAGAAACAGCACCGGTACTAGGACTGACCCCTGTGGAACACCACTCGTCACCGGCGCCCACTCTGACACCTCGCCAGCCAAGTACCATGACTCGCTGCTGTCTTCCTGACAGGTATTCCCTGATCCATTGTAGTGCCTTCCCTGTTATCCCTGCCTGGTCCTCCAGCTTCTGCACTAATCTCTTGTCCAGGAATATGCAATCTACCCACCCCTCTCTCTCTTGTATTACTGCTGTCACCCTGTCGTAGAACTCCAGTAGGTTTGTGACACAGGATTTCCTGTCCCTGAGTGTGTGTGTTAGTTAGTTAGTTACCATTTTGTCCTAGGCACATGTCGATTAGACACTAGTCCTGTTGTATGTATGTGTGTGTGTGTGTGTAACGAAACACTTCGAAATGTTTCGGCTCCGCCGGGAATTGAACCCAGGCCCTCGGTGTGTGAAGCAAGAGCACTAGCCACCATGCCATCGAGGCGTGTGTGTACTCACCTATTTGTACTCAACTATTTGTGGTTGCAGGGGTCGAGTCATAGCTCCTGGCCCTGCCTCTTCACTGATTGCTATTAGGTCCTCTCTCTCCCTGCTCCATGAGCTTTATCAAACCTAGTCTTAAAACTATGTATGGTTCCTGCCTCCACTATGTCGCTTTCTAAGCTATTCCACTTCCTGACAACTCTATGACTGAAGAAATACTTCCTAACATCCCTTTGACTCATAGGAGTCTTCAACTTCCAATTGTGACCCCTTGTTTCTGTGTCCCCTCTCTGGAACATCTTGTCTCTGTCCACCTTATCTATTCCTCGGAGTATTTTATATGTCGTTATCATGTCTCCCCTAACCCTCATGTCCTCTAGTGTCGTCAGGCCGATTTTCCTTAACCTTTCTTTGTAGGACAATCCCCTTAGCTCTGGGACTAGTCTTGTTGCAAACCTTTGCACTTTCTCTAATTTCTTGACGTGCTTGACCAGGTGTGGGTTCCAAACTGGTGCTGCATACTCCAGTATGGGCCTGACGTATATGGTATACAGAGTCTTGAATGATTCCTTAGTGAGGTATTGGAACGCTATTCTTAGGTTTGCCAGCCGCCCGTATGCTGCAGCAGTTATCTGATTGATGTGTGCCTCAGGAGATGTGCTCGGTATTATACTCACCCCAAGATCTTTTTCTTTGAGTGAGGTTTGCAGTCTTTGGCCACCTAGACTATACTCTGTCTGTGGTCTTCTTTGCTCTTCCCCGATATTCATGACTTTACATTTGGCAGGGTTAAATTCAAGGAGCCAGTTACTGGACCAGGCTTGCAGCCTGTCCAGGTCTCTTTGTAGTCCTGCCTGATCCTCGACTGATTTGATTCTTCTCATTAACTTCACATCATCTGCAAACAGGGACACTTCTGAGTCTATCCCTTCCGTTATGTCATTCACATACACCAAAAACAGTACAGGTCCTAGGACTGACCCTTGTGGAACTCCACTCGTCACAGGTGCCCACTCTGACATCTCGTCACGTACTATGACTCGTTGTTGCCTCCCTGTCAGATATTCTCTGATCCATTGCAGTGCTTTTCCTGTTACGTGTGCCTGAACCTCTAGCTTTTGCATTAATCTCTTGTGAGGAACTGTGTCGAACGCCTTCTTGCAGTCCAAAAAATGCAGTCTATCCACCCTCTCTCTCGTGTCTTACTTTTGTTACCTTGTCATAAAACTCCAGTAGGTTTGTGACACAGGATTTTCCTTCCCTGAAACCATGCTGGTTGTCGTTTATAAGCTTGTGTCTTTCTAGGTGCTCCACCACTCTCCTCCTGATGATCTTCTCCATGACTTTGCATACTATACACGTCAGTGACACAGGTCTGTAGTTTAATGCCTCGTGTCTGTCTCCTTTCTTAAAAATTGGGACTACATTTGCCATCTTCCACGCCTCAGGTAGTTGCCCAGTTTCAATGGATGTGTTGAAGATTTGTGTTAGTGGCACACACAACATCTCTGCTCCTCTCTAAGGACCCACGGAGAAATGTTGTCCGGTCCCACCGCTTTTGAGGTATCAAGTTCACATAGCAGCTTCTTCACCTCCTCCTCGGTTGTGTGTATTTCATCCAGCACTTGTTGGTATATCTCCCTATTCTGAATTCCTGGAGTCCTTCCTGTCTCCTCTGTAAATACTTCTTTAAATCTCATGTTGAGCTCCTCACATACCTCTTGGTCGTTTCTTGTGAACTCCCACCTTCCTTCCTCAGCCTGATTACCTGGTCCTTGACTGATGTTTTCCTCCTGATGTGGCTATACAACAGCTTCGGGTCAGACTTGACTTTTGATGCTATATCATTTTCATATTGTCGCTGAGCCTCCCTTCTTACCTGTGCATATTCGTTTCTGGCTCTTTAACTAATCTCTTTATTTTCCTGGGTCCTTTGCCTTCTGTACTTTTTCCATTCTCTATTACACTTACTTTTGCCTCCCTACACTTTTGGGTGAACCAAGGATTCGTTCTGGTCTTCCCATTACTTCTGTTTCTCTTGGGAACAAACTTCTCCTCTGCCTATTTGCATTTTGTTGTCACGTATTCCATCATTTCTTTTACTGGTTTTCCTGCCAATTCTCTCTCCCACTGAACGTCTTGTAGGAAGTTCCTCATACCTGTGTAGTCCCCCCTTTTGTAGTTTCATTTCTCCCTTCCTATTTCTGCTCCCCTCTCCACTTGTAACTCAACTATATAATCAAAACACAGAACCAAATGATCACTAGCTCCAAGGGGCCTTTCATACGTGATATCCTCGATGTGTGTGTGTGTGTGTGGATGTGGTGTGGGTGTGTGTGTGAGAGAGCGTGTGTTCTGTGTGTGTGTGTGTGTGTGTTTTTGTGTGTGTTTTGTTTGTATACACAGTGTTAGTTTATGCTGATATGTACTTAAACTTTTCTTCCGGGTATGAGTTTACTGAGGCAATACACACAAGAATATATGTATATTGGGCAAGTGTATGTGTACACTCACTCATCTATTATTACAGGGTTCGACTCCTAGCTCCTGGCCCCACCTCTTCGATGATCGTCATTAGGACCATATTCTTCCTGCTGCAAGAGCCTCATCGGACATCTTCTTAAAGCTATGTATTAATCCTGCTTCCACTTCACTCTCCAGATTGTTCCACTTCCTGATAACTCTCAGGCTGAATAAATACTTCCTAACATCCCCATGACTTTCCGATGTTTACCCTTGTTTCTGTGTCTCATCGCTGAATTATTCTGGCCCTGTCGACCTTGTCAACACCTCTCAATATTTTATACATCGCTATCATATACCCTCCTGTCCTCCAGTGTCTTCAGGTTGAGTTACCTTAATTAACCTCTCCTCCTAGGATATACCCTTGTGCTCCGTGACTAGTCTTCTTGCAAACCTTTGCACTTCTTCTAATTTCCTGAAGTTTGATGATGGTTGTCAATAAGGAGACTTATCATTATCTTATGTAAGAAACTATACACGATTAGGGTCACAAGTGACATGGTCCTTAGACAAATAGATAAATTAAAACCTAACAAATCCCCAGGCCCTGATGAACTGTATGCAAGGGTTCTAAAGGAATGTAAAGAGGAGCTTAGCAAACCTATGGCTAATCTTTTGAACATATCACTGCAAACTGGCATGGTGCCAGATAAGTGGAAAATTGCAAATGTAATACCTATTTTCAAAGCAGGAGACAGGTCCTTAGCTTCGAACTATAGACCAATAAGCCTAACCTCCATAGTGGGAAAATTATGGAATCAATAATAGCCGAGGCAATTCGTAGCCATCTTGAAAAGCATAAATTAATCAATGAATCTCAGCACGGTTTTACAAAAGGGCGTTCCTGCCTTACAAATTTAATAACTTTTTTCACTAAGGTATTTGAGGAGGTAGATCATGGTAATGAATATGATGTTGTGTATATGGACTTCAGTAAGGCTTTTGATAGAGTCCCACATCAGAGACTATTGAGGAAAATTAAGGCACACGGAATAGGAGGAGAAATTTTTTCCTGGATAGAGGCATGGTTGACAAATAGGCAGCAGAGAGTTTGCATAAATGGGGAGAAATCAGAGTGGGGAAGTGTCACAAGCGGTGTTCCACAGGGGTCAGTATTGGGCCCCTTGTTGTTCACAATCTACATAAACGACATAGATGAGGGAATAAATAGCGACATAAGCAAGTTTGCCGATGACACCAAAATAGGCTGTCCAATTCATTCAAATGAGGACATTAGAGCACTCCAGGAAGATTTGAATAGACTGATGCATTGGTCGGAGAAGTGGCAGATGCAGTTTAATATAGATAAATGCAAAGTTCTAAATATTGGACAGGACAATAACCATGCCACATATAAACTAAATAATGTAGATCTTAATACTACTGATTGCGAAAAGGATTTAGGAGTTCTGGTTAGCAGTAATCTAAAACCAAGACAGCAGTGCATAAGTGTTCACAATAAAGCGAACAGAATCCTTGGCTTCATATCAAGAAGCATAAATAATAGGAGTCCTCAGGTTGTTCTTCAACTCTATATATCCTTGGTTAGGCCTCATCTAGATTATGCTGCACAGTTTTGGATATAAATGCTCTGGAAAACGTACAAAGGAGGATGACTAAGTTGATTCCATGTATCAGAAATCTTCCCTATGAGGATAGACTTAGGGCCCTGAATCTGCACTCTCTAGAAAGAAGTAGAATTAGGGGGGATATGATTGAGGTGTATAAATGGAAAACAGGAATAAATAAAGGTGATGTAAATAGCGTGCTAAAAATATCTAGTATTGACAGGACTCGCAGCAATGGCTTTAAGTTGGATAAATTCAGATTCAGGAAGGATATAGGAAAGCATTGGTTTGGTAATAGAGTTGTCGATGAGTGGAACAAACTCCGAGTACAGTTATAGAGGCTAAAACGTTGTGTAGTTTTAAAAATAGGCTAGATAAATATATGAGTGGGTGCGGGTGGGTGTGAGTTGGACCTGACTAGTTTGTGCTACTAGGTCAGATGCCGTGCTCCTTCCTTAAGTGGATGTAACCTGACCTGGCTGGGTCGGGGCATTGGCTTAAGCCGGTGGGAGACTTGGACCTGCCTCGCATGGGCCAGTAGGCCTGCTGCAGTGTTCCTTCTTTCTTATGTTCTTATAATAATCTATATTTAATGAGATATTTTTACTTTAGCACATGTAATAGATCAATAATATCAGTGTTAAATTGTATATTCTATTAGTTTAGTTCTTTGAGTAATAAATTTCCCTTATTTCTACTTACATAATGTTTTTAATTCCATCTTTGCAACAAATAAAAGTGGGAAGGCCCAAAGGGATATGCGTGTTTTTTATTATTTCTGTGTTGCATCTGATTAGTTTCAAGCCTTCCATGTGCTTGTGTATTTTTGGATATTGTTCTCTCTGAAATATGTGAATTA
>WNWK01007962.1:0-88708 GCA_009830355.1 Cherax destructor | reverse complement strand
TCCGGGACAGGTAGGGTCAGAACTGGGTGCGGTATAAAAGAAGGGGCCCCGGGGGTATTGGGTTCATGGATTGGGTCAGCCATGGTTGGTTACTTCTTCTTTTTATTTTAAGAAAAAAAAAAAAAAAAAAAAATAAAAATAAAAAAGAAAAAAAAAAGGGGGAACGTGGA
This sequence comes from Cherax destructor, assembly GCA_009830355.1. Classification (NCBI taxonomy): domain Eukaryota; kingdom Metazoa; phylum Arthropoda; class Malacostraca; order Decapoda; family Parastacidae; genus Cherax; species Cherax destructor. The sequence goes on along the minus strand of WNWK01007962.1, from coordinate 88,538 downwards.
GGAATAGCTCCTAGGAGGAATGGAAGGCGTAAATCCTCCGCGCCCAAGAGGACCTCAACACCCTAGTAGTGCAGATGCTGCATGGAACCGTGCCATACCCTACCCTATGCCAGAAAACCCCAGCAATCCGGGATAGAAACCTCACATCCACCGAGCCACCTCGGCGAAAAAAAGAGTGGCCGGATATCCCCCAAAGCATCCCGCTGGCCACCACCCCCGGAATCCGAAAGGTGGCCTCCAGAGATCACCCGTCGCCCGAAAGATCCCCAAAGGCACTCCCGGGAGACCGGAGGGCAAGGACACCCCCAGCGACCCAGATTCCACGGCAAACTACCCACCACCAAGGACCTCAACGGAATGGGATGGACCACATTACCTTCCCCTACCTGGGAACTAGAATGCTGTGGGGGAAGCTCCAGGTTAAAAATGGGAAGGAAATAAGGGAGGGAGGGGGAAAGAGGAGGAAAGGGAAAAAAGGGAGGATGGGGAAAATGGGAAAAGGGAGGGGGTTGGGGAGGAAATTAGGTTCGGTCTGAGGAAGAGGACCAAAAGGTCCAATTCCTCAGACCAAGAGCCTCTTCACCACAGCAAGGAGCCCCCCTTGAAGAGGGCTGAATAATGAAAATGTTCTGTTTTGTATTATTATTATAATCAAATAGAAGCGCTAAACCACAGGGGTTTCTGTTTTGTAAATACATACAATAGAACAATTGTATATTGTGGTATAAATTGAGTTGTGCAGAGTCAAAATATACTGTATTCTTACATTGTCTTGTATCATTGACCAGTGTTTATTTCATGTTTGAAATTTTAATGTTTTTATAGTTACATATGAGCTAACACTTAGGACATTTTATTATTGAAACTTTTTAGGGCCAGATGTTGTTCATGCCAAACATACATGGGGAACAAGAAAGCAGGTTTATACAGGGAATGATATATGTCAGATAAGCTGAGGTTAAGTGAGCTGAAGAGTTGTCACCAAGTAGTAATTGGATAGCTTTAAATAAAAATATACATATTGGACAAATATGAGACCAGTCTAGTATTGGCCAGCAAGTATAATACGTACAGTGCTCCTCTGTTCTTACGTTCACCTGATGGGTCTCTCTCAAGGTGGGCCCCTCAAGGGAGGTTCCTTGATGCTGGTGAGGAGCTCTTGATTTGGAAATTGGATTTGTACTCTGGTTCCCTGAATTGAGCCTCCTTTCATCCCCCCCACCCATGTGCTGTATAATCCTACAGGTTTAGTGCTCTCCCATGATTATAGTCTCAAGGTGGGCTAGGTATTCTATTTCAATAAATGTTTGTCTGCATCATGAAGGCATTTCTTTGATTATCTTTAGTACAAGTGTATTTGTTCCTCAATTATAATGGAGAGGTCTGCCAGTGTCCCAAGTACTACTTCTAGTAGTGTCTTCACAAGATAGTGTATTATTATTATAATCAAAAGCTCTAAACCACAGGGGTCATACAGTGCAGCAGGGTAGGGCAGGATGCAGGGAGAATGGATTGTAAGAGGAAGAGGGATGATTAGTAGGGTATGGAGTGCAGCAGGGTAGTGGATAGTGCAAGGATAGAGTATAACAAGAGATTGGGGTAGAAGGGACTGAGGGGAGTACAAGATAGTGTAGACACCAATGGTAGGTACTAGGGATATAGCAGTAGGCTGTTTGTTTTTTTAATTTTGATGGAGAGGAGTAGCTATTCTTTAAAAGTGCTGCTTGCCACTTCACCAAATGGGTACATTAAATACTACCTCTTTCTGGTGCATTCAAGATGGTCATGGAATGTAGTCTACAGTTGTGGATGAAGAACATGTGCGTAGTGAAAATGTGAAGGCTTTCAGAATGTAGGCTCATTTTTCCTTGAACACACAACTGGATACATGAAGAGCTCTCAAAGACTCAAATTACTGCACTCCTCTTGGTGTATCTCCAGTACATACTAACATTAGGAATAAACACATGACTTCTGTTGATGTAACATTTTTTCAGTGCTAATCAAAGGAAAGCACTAAACCCATTGGGGTCATATAGTACCTGGGAAATGGGAGGCATTTAGGGTTGATTGCAGGAAAAGAATAGGCCAAATTCCTTGGATCATGAGCCTCCCTGACATGAAGTCCCATGAGTGGACTCAGAAAAAATTCAATGTACTAGATTGCACTTGACTATCCCAATTTCACATGTGAAAGTTCAGGATAGATACTACTTTAATTCATTTTTAATGTGGAACTTTCTATCGAAGCTATTGGTGAGCTGTTTTTACTTCTTGAACCATTTGTCACTCCTGATTCGACTTTATTCAAATGCAGGGATTACATTCACAAGATTACACGTATTAAAAAAACAAAAATTCACTAAACCCATTTGGGTAATACAGCACTATAGTATATTTACAAGAATGCAATAAAATTGTGCAAGTAACACAGCACCAAATATTAGGTTGGAGGCTTGTGAAACCAAGAATTTGAAGGGGAAGGAGGTTACCTTAATGCTGAAAGACTTTTGCTCCAAGGAACTAAAGCTGCTCTCTGCATCAAACCTGATTGCCTCCCTTTCTCCAGGTGCAAACCATACCATGGGCGGGGATTGAACTCATGGCAAGCGAGTCATAAAACTCCAGGCCACCGTGTAAGCCACTGGGCCAGCTGGCTACAATAAGATTCGTCCAACTAGATATATTTATGCACCATAGATGTTAGCACAGGCACCACTGACCACAAATGCAACTTTTTTACAGATGAATCTCCCGCCAGCGTGGCCATGACTAACTCTCCACTAGTTCAATCCCTGCCTGTGGTATGGTTTATTTGCAATCATATCATTACAATTTTGTGAGTAGTCTCTCCAGGTGCTATATGACCCCTACAGTTTTAGCTCTTAATGATCAATTTCCAGCTACTATATATAGGTTTATATGCTGAATTCAAAAAAGGAAAGTAATACACCATTCTTGTGGCAAATTATTTCTTGTATTTAAAGAATTAAGATATACAGGTAATATTTGCTTAGCAATAGTTTGTAGGTAAGTTTGCCGCAGCCAAGTACGTCAGATGCTAAGTAATTAACACCATGCCACACCTGACACAGTACCAGCTTAAGCAATTTGCAGGTAAAACCTGGCAACTAATGTAAACAATTGTACAAAAGACCATTTCAATAACATTAAAATGTCTGGCAGTATATTAGTTATTGGAAATTGTGGGATTACTATCCACTGACTTTTAAAAGGTAGTCATTGAGCAGTTGTGTACATAAGCTGTTATATCGAGGTTTTCATACATGTTGCTAAATTTCATGGTCCTTGATCTTGAATTGAATACAGTGCATCAGTTATCCTCTCAGTTTATTAGAATATATAACACTAAAATCTGTTACTGGTATGTTATAAATTAATTATTCTGGTATAAAAGTTATCCAGTGTATGGATGACCTACAAGCACACTATGTATGTTTTATGACATTAGTATCAAAATCCAAGGACATTTTTTTAATTAAATCTTTTAAGTGTCAACTTTGAAAAATGGACTTTTTCGTAGTATGCTGAGCATGAATGGATACAGTAATAGTTTCTTTGGGGATCAGTGCAGATGCTTTACTGAAATTAGTTGGAAGATAGGGTATCAGGTGAGAACATGAAGAGTAATACCTAGATTATGAAGAATTACTAATGTTCTACATTATAATTATTAGCATGGAGTCATTCCTTTATAAACAGGAAATCTATAACTTTGTCCAGAGTTGGTTGCTCACTCATCTGGAAACCTGACTAGTTAACTTCACATTCGAGAATTGAGGTAAGTGTATCTAAAATGCAAACCAGTGATTTTTAGGCATTAAATATAAAATTAACAAATTCCTGGAAGGGTAGCATGCATGAAATTTTATTGAAAATAAACAAAAATTACTAATTAAATTCTTGAAGTGGTTGGTCAGCTTTAATTGCTCTTAACCAGTTTTAATTTCTTTTAGCACTAATGGATGACTTTCTACTTGTTTAAAGCAAAGTAAAATTTTGAATACTTACATTTTCAGCTGTAATGCAAATCAAGCATTACACCTATACATTAGTAAGATGCCAGTGATTAAAAACATGCAGGATTAATTATTTAGCACGTGGTCCCTAAGGTTTAAGGGATAGTACTTGGCTGTGCTGTACATGAGATAAAAATAATAAATTCTCATTGCAGCTGGCTTTAGAAAGGCAAAAAAAGATAATGAAATTATTTTGTACTAATTAAAGGTGGCTTTGCCCCCTGCTGCTGTATACTTGTGTAAATCTATCAATGTACCTTACACAAGTCCCAACAGTCTTTGGGGTTCAGGCCTCATCCTTGGTGACAAATATACTTCAGAGAAGAGTAATGTTTGAGGAATACCACCACTCTCCATTTTATAACTGGTTTTTCAAATATCAATGAATAGTTACAATATTTTGCATTACCACACACTTGACAAACTGGTACTGATCTAATGGTACAACTGATACATAATGTGATATCTACATCTTTCATGCTTATCAAGCCACAAATGTCATTATCCCTTTTGTGCTTAAAGAGGGTATCCTCCCAAAAAAACAAAAATAAAATAATGCTGATCTTTTATAGTGTATACATATAGGATACTGTGTGTGTTCCAAAGAAATAGGTCACTTTAGCAATTTTTACATAAGCAAACCCCATTGTTCCACAGATGCCAGGTTATAATTGGAGATGTGTTCTGGGGAAAATATTTCCCATATACTACTTTGTTAAAATACTTTAACAATGACACTAACAATACTGTATATACAGTACTGTACTCACCAGAGATTGTTACTTAGGCTGGTGACTTGAAGAGGGAATGAAGGTGGCTCTTACTGTAGACCATATGAGTGGAGAGAGGGAGGTTCTACTTAATGCACCTTATACCTCTGATGAATTCAGAGTTTTTTCTTTTTTTTATATCCCCAGAGCCTAGCTATAGGCCAGACTTGTCTGGTGCACGATGATAGACTGATTTGAGGTTAGGTTAGAATTAAGAAGGTTAGAAATAACACATTACATTCATGGAGAAGCACTAAACCTGTAGGAATGGGAGGTAATCAGGTTTGATTCTAGGGAAGGGTACCTCAAATTCCTTGGATCAGTAGCCCTTCAACAGCAACCCCACACACCTCACTTAATGGGAGAGCTGAGGTGTCCTGTAGCTTGATCGCTAGTGCACTCAGCTTACACACTGAGGTAAGGAGTTCGAATCTCCTCTGGTATGGCTGGAAAACATTAGGAACGTGTTTCCATAAGACACCTGCTGTCCCTGTTCACCCATCAGTATAAAATGGGTACCTGGGTGTTAGTAGACTGGTGTTGGTCACATCCTTGGACAAAACTGACCTAATTTGCCAGAAATGCTCAGCATAACAAGCAGCTTTCTATATAGTAGTATGTCATTAATGTCAGCTAGGCCTGTATACCATGTACATGTACTTGTAGTAAATCACGATATTATTATATATATTATTATTGCCTTGTTTGAGCAACCATTTGAGGTGAGGGTGTTGCTAGGGAATCTGTGGGTTGTAGAGGGCTGTACCTAAGCTATAAGTATTTTGGTGGTTGTCTTGGATGCGAAGGAAATACAACTTTCAAGATTCCTAAAATGAGCTACTTTGCTCAACGTTTATTTTTACAAACAGCATTCTGTAGTACGATAATGCATTTTTTACCATACTGAGTTGTAATACAGTACTGATGTGAATAATTCTTTCTGATGATCTTCAAACTTGTTTAAAAATTTAAACCTTCTGACATAGTTCTAAAAGTCAACAGAGCTTTTAGGTTTGCTATTTTCACTTATCTTCTCCAGATTTGATCCTCTTTCTCAACTTCAAATCTTAAATGTTCAGCAAGGACTCACTCTTGGTCTTTTCTAGAATTCATAGTCTTTGAAACATCCAGACCAGACCATAGTTTTTCTAACTCATATTGTGTGGCAATAACAAGTGCCTATACAGTGTATGACTCTTAATGGTTTAGCATTTCCCAATGATAAGTGTCCTCAAAGATTTATTGAGATGTTATCTTAAAAGTTTTAAGGTTTTCCTTGTATAACAGGATTTGATTGCTTTTGTAACACCTTCATCCATTAGCTAAATTGAGGTCCTATTGGTCTTTGGAAGAAACAAAACCCTAACTATATAAAATAGTATAGTAAATACATATGTGATTACAAAAGTGCAGCAACAATGGCTTGAGAAAAGGTGATCAGCATGATTTCTTCAGCAGCTCTCCAAAAATAGGTTTAAAATCATTCCTTAAAAATATTTTATTGTGCTCTTGTTTGCACACCAGGTTACAGATCAGGTTTGTAAGTTATTTCATATCCTTGACATTTCAGAGGTAAACTAGACAGGAGTTCGGTTGAAAGTTCAAATTGCACTGCCTTGCAGAAACAAGTCATTCTGTCTTCAACTGTCTTGAATCCTGGAGCCCTCTTAACTTGTGAATTTTTGATTAGCAACTGTTTCCCATACATCCATTTTGTCAGGACTTTAGACCTGCCGAGGCATTTAGCCCCCGTTTTCTAAAAATGTTCCTTACATGATCAAAAGCAGTGGCCTTGGTATTGGAAATTTCAGCCTCACCTTTCAATAAAAGGTTTAGTAGTTGCCACACCATTAAGCCTCTCAAAACTTACTAGCACTAAAACTCCTCTTTTTCAACCCTTGCCTACCTCTTAAAATCCTCAAACTCTTAAGTAACATACTAAGAGATGTGTTGTTGGGTATGATGCTTAATCCAGACACTGAGAAGCATCTCCATATGCTTAGGTCTGTATTTAACTCATAATACAGTAAGAACACTAGTGATCATTTTTTTTTTTTTAGCAGAATAGATATCTAAGCTTCAGTATGTTAAGCAACTGCTTAATCTCTAAGTAGGTCATGAGTTGACTAAGACATGCCGTGAGAGACATGACAAAAATAATCAATATCCGTCAACAACTTATGAACAAGAATAATTAGCATCAGGCAGGATATGCACACCCAGCATTTGTAAACCCGGTTTTTAATAACAGTATACGTACAGTACGTACACTAGATTTACAGTCCACCGTGCTTGGCATTATCACCCAGTTTTCTTGCCACAGAGTATTCATTTCAGTTTCTATAAATAATACAGTCAACCCCCGGTAATCCGTTCCAGAGGGCCCGTTGGTCACTGGTTTGGTCGATTTCCAATTCTAATTTCCCCATAAGAAATAATGGAAATAAAATTAATCCGTTCCAGACATCCAAAAGTATTAAAATAAAATATTTTTTAGAACTTTTTGACATTAAATTATACACAATTGTATGAAAAATTAAGAAATAATGGTACAATAACATGTCACTTACATTTATTGAAGAGTTGTTGATGTGTGGAAGACGGGAGGAGAGGAGAAGATGGAGTAGTATTCTAGTGTTTGGAAGGGGAATCCTCTTCCATTAACACTGCAGGTACCAAGTTCTTTTCTGGGGTTACTGGCCTTTTTCTTTTAATGCCACTAGGACCAGCTTGAGTCACTGGACCCCACTCTAACCAAAAATCTGTCCAGAGAGATCTGTGTCTGGCAGTTCTTTAAAATGTCCTTAAATTGTGACAAGACATGGTCATTAAACATGTCGCATACACGGCCTGCATCAGCTTTGTTAGGGTGATAATCATACATAAATGTTTGCACATTAGTCCATTGGGCACAAATCTCCTTAATTTTTGAAGAAGGCACCTTCTTCCATCTCGGTTCCACCTCCTTCCCCTCTGGACCATTTTCCTGAACTGTGGTCTGTTGTTGCTGTTGAAGCACTTGCAGATCTTCAGTGGTTAGCTCTTCATTGTGCTCCTCCACCAACTGTTCCACATCCTCGGTACAAAAATCCAACCCCATGGACTTGCCCAGTTCCACAATTTCTTGCACAAAAGGCTCAGGCTCAGGGTTCTGAGGCTCAGCCCCAAAACCTTCAAAATCTAGGACAGTCTGGCCACAATTTTCTCCAGGCAGAGTTCAAAGTTATAAATTAGACACATATGCAACACTTGGGTATCTTTATTGAGGAAACGTTTCGCCACACAGTGGCTTCATCAGTCCAATACAATACTTTGTATTTGACTGATGAAGCCACTGTGTGGCGAAACGTTTCCTCAATAAAGATACCAAAGTGTTGCATATGTGTCTAATTTATAACTTGTCGGTTCTCTGAACCATTCATCTATTCAAAGTCCTAGTAGTCACTCCCTTCCAAGCCTTACCTATAAGGTTTACACAATGCAGGATATGGAAATGATTTTTCCAAAAGTCTCTTAGGGTCATCTGCAGGTCTCTGGTCACATCAAAGCACTTTTGAAACATTGCTTTGGTGTAGAGTTTTTTAAAGTTGCAAATGACCTGCTGGTCCATGGGCTGGAGGAGAGGAATGGTATTAGGGGGCAAGAACTTCGCTTTGATGAACTCACAGTCCTGCACAATTTCCTCTGCCAAGTCTCGAGGATGACCAGGAGCATTGTCCATTATCAGGAGGCACTTAAGTGGCAAATTATTTTCCTCGAGATATTTCTTCACACTGGGGCCAAACACGTTTTTGAACCAATCAAGGAAAATTTCCCTAGTGACCCATGCCTTTTTGTTAGACTTCCACATCACACACAAATTAGACTTGGTGATACCGCATCTGCCAAACACTCGGGGATTTTCAGAATGATACACTAGTAAAGGCTTCACTTTACAATCACCACTGGCATTGGCACACAACATCACAGTTAGCCTGTCTTTCATAGGCTTATGTCCTGGGAGTGCCTTTTCCTCCTGTGTAATGAAGGTCCTGTTGGGCATTTTCTTCCAAAACAGACCTGTTTTCACAATTGAACACTTGTTGGGGTTGGAATTGTTCAGCCTCTATGTATGAATTCATTCACGTAATTTTCAGCCGCACTTTTGTCAGAACTGGCTGCCTCACCATGCCTCACAACACTATGTATGCCACTTCACTTCTTAAATCTGTCAAACCAGCCTTTGCTGGCTTTAAATTCATTCACTTCAGCACTCGTTGCAGGCATTTTCTTAACGAGATCATTATGCAACTGCCTTGCTTTTTCAGATATTATCGCCTGCGAAACACTATTTCCTGCTAACTGTTTCTCGTTGATCCACAACAACAACAAAGTTTCCACTTGTTCCAGCACTTGAGATCTCTGTTTTGTGACCATACTCGCATCTTTCGCAACAACAGCGTCCTTGATTTCCTTTCTCTTGGCCATAATGGAACAGATGGTTGAATGGGATTTGCCATAGAGCCTGGCCAGCTCAGTGATTCGCACTCCACTTTCATATTTTGCAATGATCTCCTTCTTTAGTTCTACCGTATTTCTCACTTTCTTTACCACAGGGCTGGCACTAGGAGCTTTCTTGGGGCCCATGGTGGCTTATTTAGCAGTTACAAGCACTAAAAACAGTGGAATAATGACAGTATACTGGTATGAATGCGTGGGTGATGGTCGCTCGCTTGTAAACAATAGCACACTGAGTGCCTGGGCACCCAGCTGGGCCACGGGCCACGCGTACGCGTCCAGGATGACTCGCCAATTCCGAGCGGCTTGTCTATTACCAGCCAAAATTCTCATTAAAAAACCTGTCTAACACCGATTTGGACGATCTCCAACGCCGTCTATCACCGGGGGTTGACTGTACTGTATTTTTTTTTTTTAAACCTCCACACAGCTGCAATTCTTCTCTTTTAGCTTTTTGTAACTAATGCTGATTGGGGTAAAATGTGAAGGGCAAAAGCTAGAACAAAAAACCGTCTCACTGGTTTACCAAACATTGTGGGTGCATAGTTAATATACTTTGCCACCGCCAGCTCCCTAGCATGCGAGTTGGTGGCTGCAGTGTCTATCTCAGGAGTGGCACAGGATTCCAAATTACTTGGTGTGAGCTATGTTCTGATAATTGGGCAATCTGTCAAAAGATGTTGGATTATTGGAGTGACCTGAAAGTGGCACCAGGAATCCTCCTACAAGATTACCAAGTGTGATCAGTAATTAATCAGAGTAAAGCTTCCCAAAAATGACAGTGAAGTAAGTACAGGTGTAGCCAAATACCAAATTGTGGTTTCATTAATACCAGCTAATTGGACTCCAATTTAGACCAATGATGCTGCTAGCGATCTTTAAAATACTGAATTAGGATTGGCAGATAGTTGGACAATCACCTGCAGGAAAATTAATGACCCTGAACCACAGGAACTTGCAAAGTCCTCAGGTTCATTGCCTTGAATAACAGAATGGATAAGGGCCCAACAAAATGTGACATTTCAGCAACTTCTGATACCGAAAGTCAGAACTAGGTGCTGCATGACCCCAGTGGATTTGGCACTTCTCTGAGATTAAAATAATAAAAAAAAAATGAAAGGACAAGGGGATGTGAAGAATCAAAGGCAGACACAGTAGCAATATGGATATCAAGAAATGCTTTCAGTGCTGCTAGAGGAATTACTGCAGAGCCATCTGTGTATTGCACACAGCATTAGCATCTGAGTGGGATTGGAAATGCTGCACTAAAGTTAACAAGAGTTCAAAAGAGAGAAAAGACTAAGGGGAGACATGGATCACAGCTCTTAATGGTGGGATGAGACAGACAGGACATTAAGGAACGCGAGGTAGACAGGAACTCGATAAAACCATTAAAGTCCACATTGAAGGGATGTAATAAAGAGGGGTGACATTGAAAACTGGTGGATTTACTAATGTTTGAATTAATCATAAGATCATGGTAGTGGAAACAGATAAAATAATGGAGGCAATGGGTATCACGAGTCCCGAAAAGAGCATTAGACTAAACTGGAAATGACCAAAAATGTCTCCAAACAGAATCCTTGGTGAATGTATTTGAGTCCAGAAAGAAGCTCTGTATAAGACAATCTGAGTGAAGAGGGAGAGGAGCACTTATCTGCCCCAAGGAAAACAACATTTTGAGCAACTGTTGATGGCTGGAGATCCTGGGCCATGGAAACATGTACACCACCTGACTGAATGTTAGAACTTTGGCACTTGTTGTAAGCTCCAGGAAAGTAAATATTTTTTCAGTAATATTGGACTCTAGCCTATGAGGCAAAGCTAGGGAAATGAATTTTCAGATAAGCTCAGACTGAAGAAAGTCGAGAGATAAATAGGGCACCTGGTAAAGCTTGCCAAAATATTTACCATGGTCAGCGCTGTATGACCCTGGTGGGTTTAGTACTTAAGTTTTGATTATGGCATAGGCTACATCGAACAAATCGGTTAACTGTCAATAGGCCTAATTTAGGATTAGGTTCTGGAGGCAGTGACCTAGAATTGTCCACAGGTAAGCACCACCAAAATCAATGGATAAGCTGGTCAAGTACTTGCTTCCATTTCTTTTTTTTTTCACTGTACCTGCATTGGCTTAGATGTTAGAAGCCAATGACTTCCCTTGGCAAAGGAATAACAGCTGCTATCCTTCTGGCAAAGGGGCAGTAATCATTGCCCCTCCTTGACCAAGGAACAAACTATTGCCCCCATTGCCTTCAAGAGGTGATTTGATACCAGTGGAGGGCTCTTGCTCCAAAGAACTGAAACTACCCTCCATTTTCCTTGGACTGCTTCTTAATTCCCCCTAGATAATCCCCTTGCATTTAGTGTTCTCCCATGAATGTAATAATATTACTAAATCTCTCTGGTTAAGAATTGTGAGCTACTTCCCCTTCCAATAAGAATCTATAGTAAAGTAGCTAGAAAACTAGCTACTGGCCATTCTTAGCTTCATGAACTGTTGCAAGTGCCTCTCTTCAGCAAGACAACAGCATTAACTCACCTTTTCCTCTTACTGAAAGCATCAACCATCTTTTGCAGTCTTAAGAAACAGCAGCAGTCACTACCTCCTCTTCAGAAACATACTCTTCCCTTGAGAAGTGAAGTTTCTTCAGTAGCCTAAGAAATGCAACACTGGTTTTCTTAGAAACAAAATGGCAAAAACTACCTCACTCTTGCCGCAGAACTGCAGCATCTTGCACACGAAAGCTCGTGAATTCATGAAAGCTAAATTATGAAATGAACCTTACAGGTACTGTAACTGGAAAATATTTACTCTAGCAATAAAAACAACAAAATATAACACCAGCTTTAAATGTCACTCAAGTGAGTATGTCTAAGAAAAATATATTAATTCCAACTCCAGCCATTGAAAGGTAATGTGTTAGACCGTAATACATGTACAGTACAATTATCATGATACAACAATATAAAATTCTTGTGAAATCTTATTCAAATGCATGTATCTACAATGCTACAGCTTATTTGAACACACAAGACTGAAGTTTCAAAAAAAATCTTCAGGGAGCTCAAAGTTAATTTGAGCCAATTGACCTTTGAGGCAACTAACAAAATATAGACTAATTACAGTCTTGGCTATGGCAGCAGACAGTAGATTAGCTGGGGCCCTATTTACAAAAATACAGCATTTAGCCTTGATAAACTTCACTAAGCCAGTTTCATAGGTAAATTACCAATAAGAATATCAAAACAAAGTAATGCATTTTTTAACAAAACCCAACTACATATAATAAAAGGGATTTTTTTTTACCAGGTGTCATCTCAAGTGCAGAACTTTACCAACAATGAGTGCTGAGAGGTCAGTAGTGGTATCCTGTTCTGGTCTCTGTCGTTGTATTACTGTATTTAAAAAATGGTTACTATTAGGTATGTAAATGTCAAGGCAGGTAACGAAGCTTCGTCATGGAGCTAACAGCTTCTAGCCCAAAAATGAACAAGCAGTAAATGTCATTGACAATAACAGCATGAGAACTCAACTTTACAGAATCCTTCTGTGAAAGTTAAATGTAACAATTACTTATGCCTGATTTTTGTGCTTAAATTCCTAAAAATCATGATAAAATAATGTAATTAAATGAAAAATAAAAGCATCTGGGTTCTTAAATTTTCCATGTTAAATCAGCCTCCTCATACAAGAGTTTAAATGTGCCTTACAAACAGGAATCATGTCACACTAAATTTAGCAATGTGCAGTGATTATTTCTCATTAGTTTACTTCCATATTAAATAATATTGTTGACTGTGACAAAACATCAGTTCAAAGCATCTGTTGACTTTAAATAATGAATAATAGACAGTGTGCTATGGCTTATGCAGGTAAGGGCCTTTTATTCATATAAATAAATAAAAACTTAAGATTTATGTGCTTCATAATTTTATAGCTAAAGTCAGTCAGTATTATGTCATTAATATGCTAGTGAAAAATTTTTTTGCTATAAATTATCATTGGAATAAGAAAGAGCATGCTAGAGCAGTGATAAAAATTCTTCAGTTAACACACACCAGCTCTTGTACTGTTATATGCTTTCTCAAATATAGATAAATGTGCCACAGATGTTAATACTTGACAGTGAGGAAGGGATTTAATATTTCAGATAGAAAATCATTAATTGCAACAAAGTATATATAAAACATTCACACACATTTTGTAACAATAAACCTTTGTTGTTGCCATTCTGCACAAAGTTGCAAACATCCAAGAGCATAAAAAAGCACAACCAAATATTGTTATTGCAAACATAAACATCAATCTGTATTTTGACACCAAAAAAATTCTTTAAGTACTAAAAAAAGTGAGGCACTTGGCCTAATGAAAAAAAAAAAGTAACTTTTTCAGCCCAAAACTAATATCTATAAATGAGCAAATTGACAACCAAAACCATTATTATTTAACTAATTTGGAAAAAAGAGCAAACCTGAGAACAGGTGACCAGCTCTGTTTACTAAATCTTTGGTAGGTTTTTACTTTAAGGTTCACCTCATCCCCTGGGCTGTATTATCTTCAGTGGATGCCAATCCATATTAAGTTTATATTGTACTTGATAAAGGTGTCTCCAAGATTGAAAATAAACCATAAATTATTTTCTTTTATAAAACCTATCAAATAGACTTGGGTAATGAATATGCGCCATGCTGGCTAATCAGTGTGTTCTGCCTCTGAAGTAACATGCAATAAATGAAGCTACATACAACTCGAGCATCAGTTAAGCATATTTGGGCAGACACCAATCCTACTTTTAGAACACTAATGCCCATCAGCTAACACACACACATGAATGTTCCTGAATTTGTACAGAAGAGCTAACTTACTTGTTCTTTTCGTTGAATATTGAAAGATGACACCCTCTACTGTTCTTGTACTCAAACAGGAGTGACATGCAGTGGCCCACACTACACATCATAACTTAACACTCATGCTCTGTCTGCAGTGTTGCACATCTGAGCTGACACCCACATACTACTCCCTGACAAATGTTCGAGATCACAAAAAATTACACATAGTTTTGAAGTAAGTTGGTGGGGTAAAAATATATAGATATGGCTACCTACTAAAATAACCTTTGCAGAAACTTGGAAATTAAAACTACAAATTAATATTTTTGTTGTAAACTTTTACAATATTAAACTTTTTGTATGATTTTTCATTATCACAGATACAAAATGGAGTGTTAAGAACCCCTTATAATTTACAATAAAAATCTAGTAAATATAATGATATTATTGAGCATAGTCATTTCTAGCACACCATCATTCCTGCAGGCTTTCTTAAACCTATGTGTTGATGACTTGCACCCACCTCGGCTCACAGAAGGTGCGTTACATCCAATGTTGTGTACGTAATAACTAATGTCAATGCTTTGTCATGACAGTGAAAAATTACACTCAATACCTTAAATCTATACGCCATAATCTGCAAACATCCACAAGTGAAAACTACTGTATATTACATATCATAATACATATTTACAGGGTACACAAATGTCTGCATTCCTCCTGCCTTGAAGAGGCAATGCTAAGAAGTTAAGCAGAAGATATTCTCCATGTCTCGTAATACAACTTGTAGCTGCTTATTATTATGGGAAAGTGAGACAACATAACAAAATATATAAAGAAAATAACAAGTATAAAATATTCCAATATAGTAGCTGGGCACAATATCTAAAAAATGAAAGGACAAAGTATATATAGTTTTTCTGTCCATGGTTAAAAACTCAATGTTACCTTGAGAGCAGTGTGGCACATACAGAAATTCTTCCAAATCACCATGCATGTTGACAAACTTAACACCTAGTGTTGAAAATCCAATATCAGTGCCTTAAGTTTTGCTGAAGAATTATGCATACTGAATTAATCATGTACAGCAAATGCCATTTGCACTTAAAAGTGAATAAGTTTAATAAGAGTAAATTTCTTCAGTAAAATACATATTAATAACAAACAAAAATATAAAATGGTATTAAATATTACATTAGAAATATGTATACTGATAGGATAGATGAAGTGTGAGTGTTTGAGGCTGAGTACTAAGATCATGCAGTATTACACAGATCAATAACCCTAAATGGGAAACAATTCAGTTTACTACACCATGGTACGGGTGGGACTTAAACTCGCGGCAAGCTAATCGTAAAACTCCAAGCCAGTACGTAAGCCACTGGGTCAGCTGGCTACAGTAAGATTCATCCAACTAGCCAGCTGGCCCAGTGGCTTATGCACTGGCCTGGAGTTTTACAACTCTTTTGCCATGAGTTTGAGCCCCACCCATACCGTGGTTTGTTTACAATTGTGTTGTTACAGTTTAGTAACGTCTCACACATTACTGGTCTTAATGACAAATATCACCCCTGCCCCCTCCTTTAATAACAGAGTATTTAACTATGTTTTGAAATTAATTTTTACAGTAATACTCTACTTATTCCAAGGTACATTCTTTAAGAAAAAATACAAACTACTCATACCAACTTAAATTTAATGCTCTAACATTCCAGCATATCTGATATTGCTATATCTTTAATTATATATTTCTCATATCTTTGAACTATATATCTTCCATCTGTAGACTATCCTTTTAATACATGTAAATAATGTGCTATACACATGTCAGCCAAAAACCAACTTCTACACATTAAATAAGATTAACTAAAACCAATGTACCAAGTCTTCTCTATTCATCATAAAAAAAATATTTTATAAAATATATGTATTATTAATTACATAACATTAAACTTCCCTAGAATGACAAAATGAGAGATGAAAATCATGATCTTAATGAATATGAGTGGACAAAGCAACTAAAATGCAAATACAAAATAAGAGATGAAATTATATACATTGTGCTCGCCATTGTTTTTTCCAGCTGTCAGACCACGAAACTTGAACTGCATTATAAACTGAATACGTGATACAATTGAATTTATGGTAGACGACTAGTTAGCCCTCAGTCATCCATGCCAGTGCTACCATGGAAAAAGTAAAATGAGGGGACCCATTTTTTTCCTATTTGCTGTTGGTCTTAAGTGACTACTGTACTGCAGCAACACAGAGATGTGCTAAATTTCTGAGCTTACTGTACACATTATGTGCTAAATTTATCCACTTACAGTACATATTACCTACTTCAATCAATTCTCTTAATCTTTTCATTTCCCATATTTGTACCTTATGTATATTCTTATATCTCTTTCCCTTTTTGCCTCACTTGTATGTTTAAAGACAATCCTCAATGGGGAGCCTGCCCCTTCCTCTATCTTTGATAAGTAAATAATATATCTATATACGTATATAATAAAATCGAAGTCCCTTACAGCACAGCCACTAAGCTATTTTCAGAAGTGGCTTAGCAATTTATTTGTAAATTTCTAAACACTGAAACACCTGCTGTATTAGTTAGTGTCATCATCGCTTCATAATAAATATTATCTAATGCTAATGCTTTCTCCACTGCAATAATTTTTAGAGATATGTTCAGTTGTTGTGTAACCTTTAATGCATCCTGCCACATGCCTTTCACTGAAAAGTGCACTGTTGCCCAACTACTAATCAAACACTACAAGACCAAGGTTATAATACATAAGTTCTTTTTGTTACTCTACTTGCAAAGTTAAACTCTATGTAGCGCAAATTCCATTTTTTGAGATCACCTCTGTCTGAGAGAGGACTCTGACAATTTACAATCAGCACTGATATTTTTTTTATATTGCAAGTGTAGATAAAATAAAACTATATACATTCCTGGATTCGCTAGATATCAACAATTTTAAGCCAAAGGACACTGATGGAACGCATAGTGTTGGCTTCACTAAACCCGGGTCTTATCTGGAGACTCCTGACTGTACTAATTTAGGTTACAGGTACACAGTCATATGAGCTTAAGTTCCAGGTATGAGTGTGATTATTTTTGTGTGTGTGTATGCTCAAGTGTTTGAGTATGTTCTAATGTGCCACATTGACTAAGAGTACACAGTTAATGTACTAATGTGTAAAACTATACAGAGTAATAGTTGGCCAACTGAGCTAAAATATTATGTCAGATACTTTGCCCATGTGGCAGGCTGATGTCAGTCTTTGTTCACATCCAGCACCAGATTGTTGAACACTTCCTGGTCACCAAGATCACCAAGAGTGGGCTGGAAGTCCTCCTCAAGTCCACCACTACCACCACTCTCCAGAGTCAGGCCTGCACGATTAAGGGCATTTAAAGTGAGCATGGAGGCAGGGCTGATAAGTGGTCCTTGTGCACTGCTACCAACACTATCTCCCTGATGACCTCTTAGAGTGTCTAAGCAACAACTGCCACCACTGAGGGTAGCCTCGTTCCTCGTTATCTGCTCATCCATGGTTCTCAGGCCTCCACTGTCAGTTTGATAATTAAGTGAAAATGGATTAATGTTTGGAGGGACCTGCATAGGATCAGACAGAGTAGAAAGGTCAGTAGATTGATTTTCTGGCAAAGTTAAAGATTCCATACTATCAAGTCCAACTGAAGCACCAGCATCACTTTGTAAATTCACATCTAACATGGGATCAATTTCCAAATTATAACTCTCTGTAAAATCATTGTATTCACTGGGCACTGGAGTTGGGGCATAAGATGAAGGCTGAGACACACAGCAATCAGAAAAAGAGAATTGTTGATTAACAATAGGGGTGTTTGGCTGAGATTTTGGAAAAGCTTCTGGATTACAGGATGTCATATTGAGCATCTGCAATAATGGAACTGACTGGGGTCTATTTGAATTTCCTGAAGGTGCACTACTAGGTCCTGGCTGAGAGTTGGTCATTACACTAGTTATTTCTTGGGATAATGGATCAGTTGGGAATGCTGGAGGCTGAGGCTGATAGTGAATGGTAGGCCCAGCAGACATATGACGGCGACGCAGGTCATTAATACCACTCCCAACAGGTTGCTTATTTTTGAGCATATGATGCAGCATAGAGGCTGAAGGAAGTTGTAAACTCATAGAATCATGTTGCTGATGTACGGAACCATCCTGTACCAGAGGAGACAAAGGAGCAGAGGAAGGTGATGGTGGAACACTTCCAGAAGAGTGCCTAGAGCGAAACTTTCCTCCACGGCGGCTAGACATATCATCAGAGGTATAAGGAGCATGTCTAAAAGTTGGAGCACCCGAGGAGTGCCGCGAGCGACAAGTAGGAGTATATGGGGTACGAAGATTCTGACTGGAGTTATGCCGTGATCTTGGAAACAGTGGTGTAGTAATTGGAGACATAAAGGGTGTATTGCATTCTGATGTAACTGGATAGTTAGGCTGATCTGGGGTAAAGGGTGTACTGCGGGGTGTCACATAAGTTGAGTTAGTCTGGCCGGAATTGTGTCGTGATCTAGGCAATGGGGTATTGCGAGGAGACATAAAAGGGCTAGCATTGGCACTAGAGCACTGTGACATGCCCTGTGCTTGGTCAAGGTTACTACTAATTGGAGTAAAATTAAACTGTGTCCTACGAGTATTAGGGCTGGGTGGAACCGACCCTACAGTCTGGCCACCCATCAGGGGATTTAATGCTTCTCCTCCATCTAGTGAAGGCTGGAAACTTACTCTCCGCCTCATTCCTCCAGGAACTGATGCATCTTGATCTAGCATGTCTGAATCATTCACTAGAGACCTCTGATCTCCCCCAACACCTCCCTGAGTTTGAACCCCTGGAAGGTTCCTTTGTAACAATTTACGCAACTCTGACAACTGACTGGACTTTTGTGCATCGTCCAAGTCTAGTGCATTCTTATGGAAATATTGCATGAGCTCATCCTCTGCCTCTTGACTATTTGTACAGTTATTATTATTTAATCCCAGCTGCTGTGATTCCTTCTGTCCTTGCTGCTGGGGTGTTGGCTCTACTAGGTTCGAGCCTCCGAAGCTATTGGTCAACAAGTGTTCTGCCCTAGGCTGTGAAAGGTCTTCTGTCCTTCCACCTAGTACATCTGCCCACTGTGAACCTCCTGTAATTGTCCCTTGATTAGTCTCCGTCACTTTGGGCTGGATGGCTTTAAAACGTGCTTTTGGCGATGTACTTTTAGGGACAGAAGGCATGATAAGGAATGCCTTCTTTGGAGGATTGGCTTTAGAAATGGGTACTTTACCTCCCAATGGTTTCTTAACTTCTGATACAAAATTAATGTTGCTAGTGCTACAGTTTCTTCTGATTGGTTGGTGAGAATGTTCTACATTAGTTATTATACTACAACTATTAAAGTTTCCATTCTTCCCATCCCCATTAGATTTGGTATTGAGGATCTTATCATCAGTGAGAGAGTCGAGAAAATCTAGTGGCTGCTCTTGCTTGATAGTTGCAACACCAAGCACATTAGTGTTGATGGTGGAGACATCATTAGTAGCACCATTAGGAAGCTCGCAGGTCAAGCTATCACAGTTGCTGTTGGTGGTTGTGGTTGAGATGGTGCTGGTTATGGTTGTGGCAGTAGGAAGGTGAGGACCAGACTTGTTTATAGTAGTGGCTGGGCTCCCATTTGCTAGGGTCTCACCAGATGGGTTGCGAGATGCTCCACTGCGTCGTCTAGACTTTGGTCGCTCATTATTACATTTATTCACTGTGGGTTGCTGTTCCTGCAAAAGAAATAGAGATTCAGAACTTTGGTAACTGCAATATATGATGTTTAATTACTTTTCAACCACTGGTAAAGAAAGAAAGAGTGTAAACAAAGCAAGTTTCAAGACTTGCCCTGCAAGCCCTCATTGTTATTTTGCCAATAAAATCATCCTTTATCCAATAAATACTGTGCATCTCATTTCAATGTATATATTTTTTTTTAAATCAGCAGCAATACAGATGAAGAAAATTGTAATACGTATATAATGATTAAGTAAATTTTCATCCTAAATCTGTATAGTATAGATTGTATGTACAGTGGTACCCCGAGTTTCAAACTACTCCCAACTTGACCAATTATGTAAGTGTATTATTGTAAGTGCTTTTGTAAGTGTATTTTTGGGGGTCTGAAACGGACTAATCTAATTTACATTATTCCTTATGGGAACAAATTTATTCGGTAACGGCACTTGAACAGCCTTCTGGAACGAAGAACGTTCGAAACTCGGGGAACCACTGTATAAATTTTATTACATTTTAAATCTTTGCACAAATAACCCACATATAGGAGACAAACTTATGACATTGCAGTTTATTTGTGTATTGTTCCAGTCACAGTAGTATTGTGGTTTTTTATTTACCCCCTTCCATGCAAAAAATTTATCGCCATCATAATGGGACAGAAGAAACAAGGTGGTCAGAAAAAATAAATTATTCAGGTTTTGCACAAAAATAGCACACAAATATTTACCCCTTGCCATGTAATTTTTTTACCCCCAAGGGGTAAATTTACCCCTGGTTGAGAATCACTGTTTTAAAGCATTATATAAAATGTAGAAAAAATACAGAGTAGGAAAGTATTAGCAAAGGCTTTTCCAAGTCCCTAGGGAGTCATTAACCCATTAACTGTCCAAACGTATATATATATATGTTTTATCGCTAGCACTCCGAATGTATATATGTATACATTTTTTACATGCTTTCAAATGGGGAAAATCAAGGTCGGAGCGCTACGCGTGTAAACGTATATATACGTTTGGACAGTTAACGGGTTAATAGTATCAGGAAAATAACATAGTGAGGATGATGAAAGACAAATGGCAGCAAAGTGCCAAAAGGGAAAGAAAGCTCAACAATTAAATCAGACTAATGAGTGGTTATATTAATCTAGCAATTACATGCCTACACACAAACTTCTTTTAATACCCATATAGCAAAAAAATTAATATTAACAGGGTCAACTACAAGCTAGAGGTGTTATATGACTGAAAGCAAACCTCACGTGACAGCACTCTGGTGCCAAGGAAAAAACACCAGCCCCACCCAAGCAGCATGAAGCTCTAAGCAAACGTACATAAACTAACTGAATATGGCAAGCCCAACCTACCAATTAATTATGGTTAACTTATATATCAACCGCCCAGAGAGGTACTACCGTCCTGCCAAGTGAGTGTAAAATGGAAACCTGTAATTGTTTTATATGATGGTAGGATTGCTGGTATCTTTTTTTCTGTCTCATAAACATGCAAGATTTCAGGTACGTCTTGTTACTTCTACTTACACTTAGGTCACACTACACATGCATGTACAAGCATATATCTTTTTCTTCTTCTTTCAACAAATCGGCCGCTTCCCACCAAGGCGGGGTGGCCCAAAGAGAAAAACAAAAGTTTCTCTTTTTAACTTTAGTAATGTATACAGGAGAAGGGGTTACTAGCCCCTTGCTACCGGCATTTTAGTCGACTCTTACGACACGCATGGCTTACGGAGGAAGAATTCTGTTCCACTTCCCCATGGAGATAAGAGGAAATAAGAACAAGAACTAGTAAGAAAATAGAAGAAAACCCAGAGGGGTGTGTATATACAGTGGACCCCCCCGAGTTTCGTAAAAACTTCACTCCTTAAGTCTGCTCAAGCCCCATTACCGAACGAATTTACTCCCTTAAGGAAAAATATCACGTACGTTAGTCTATTTCAGACCCCTAAAAATACACTTCTACAAGCACTTACAATTTTATACTTACATACTTGTACGATTTCCGGGGTTTACGAAACTCGGGGGTCCACTGTATATATTTTTTTTTTTTTTTTTTTTCAACAAGTCGGCCGTCTCCCACCGAGGCAGGGTGACCCAAAAAGAAAGAAAATCCCCAAAAAGAAAATACTTTCATCATCATTCAACACTTTCACCACACTCATACATAATCACTGTCTTTGCAGAGGAGCTCAGATATGACAGCTGAGAAAAGTCCCTCCCAGCTGTCACTATCTCAGACCTCTCCTTTAAAGTGCAGGCATTGTACTTCCCATTTCCAGGACTCAAGTCCAATTAAATCAATTAACTGGTTTCCCTGAATCCCTTCACAAAATGTTACCCTGCTCACACTCCAACAGATCGTCATGTCCCAAAACCATTCGTCTCCATTCACTCCTATCTAACACGCTCACACACGCTTGCTGGAAGTCCAAGCCCCTCGCCCACAAAACCTCCTTTACCCCTTCCCTCCAACCTTTTCTAGGACGACCCCTACCCCGCCTTCCTTCCCCTACAGATTTATACGCTCTCCAAGTCATTCTACTTTGATCCATTCTCTCTAAATGACCAAACCACCTCAACAACCCCTCTTCAGCCCTCTGACAAATACTTTTAGTAACTCCACACCTTCTCCTAATTTCCACATTCCGAATTTTCTGCATAATATTTACACCACACATTGCCCTTAGACAGGACATCTCCACTGCCTCCAGCCTCCTCCTCGCTGCAGCATTTGCAACCCATGCTTCACACCCATATAAGAGTGTTGGTACCACTATACTTTCGTACATTCCCTTCTTTGCCTCCATGGATAACGTTTTTGTCTCCACAGATACCTCAATGCACCACTCACCTTTTTCCTTCATCAATTCTATGGTTAACCTCATCCTTCATAAACCCATCTGCTGACACATCAACTCCCAAATATCTGAAAACATTTACTTCTTCCATAATCCCTCTCTCAATGTGATATCCAATTTTCTTTATTTAAATCGTTTGATACCCTCATCACCTTACTCTTATCTATGTTCACTTTTAACTTTCTACCTTTACACACTCTCCCAAACTCGTCCACTAACCTTTGCAACTTTTCTTTAGAATCTCCCATAAGCACAGTATCATCAGCAAAAAGTAACTGTGTCAACTCCCATTATATTATATTATATATATATATATATATATATTATATATATATATATATATATATATATATATATATATATACATACAAGCATATATATATATATATATATATATATACAGTGTGTAAAGGTAGAAAGTTAAAAGTGAACATGATAAGAGTAAGGTGATGATATCAAACGATTTAAATAAAGAAAATTGATATCACATTGGAGAGAGGGATTATGAAGAAGTAAATGTTTTCAGATATTTGGGAGTTGACGTGTCAGCGGATGGGTTTATGAAGGATGAGGTTAACCATAGAATTGATGAAGTAAAAAGTGAGTGGTGCATTGAGGTATCTGTGGAGACAAAAACGTTATCCATGGAGGCAAAGAAGGAATGTACGAAAGTATAGTGGTACCAACACTCTATATGGGTGTGAAGCATGGGTTGCAAATGCTGCAGCAGGAGGAGGCTGGAGGCAGTGGAGATGTCCTGTCTAAGGGCAATGTGTGGTGTAAATATTATGCAGAAAATTCGAATGTGAAATTAGGAGAAGGTGTGGAGTTACTAAAAGTATTTGTCAGAGGGCTGAAGAGGGGTTGTTGAGGTGGTTTGGTCATTTAGAGAGAATGGATCAAAGTAGAATGACTTGGAGAGCGTATAAATCTGTAGGGAAGGAAGGCGTGGTAGGGGTCGTCCTAGAAGGTTGGAGGAAGGGTAAAGGAGGTTTTGTGGGCGAGGGGCTTGGACTTCCAGCAAGCATGTGTGAGCATGTTAGATAGGAATGAATGGAGACGAATGGTTTTTGGGACATGACGATCTGTTGGAGTGTGAGCAGGGTAATATTTTGTGAAGGGATTCAGGGAAACCAGTTAATTGAGTTACAAAGTTGGACTTGAGTCCTGGAAATGGGAAGTACAAGGCCTGCACTTTAAAGGAGGGGTCTGAGATAGTGACAGCTGGGAGGGACTTTTCTCAGCTGTCGTGATTATGTATGAGTGATTATGTATGAGTGTGGGGAAAGTGTTGAATGATGATGAAAGTATTTTCTTTTTTTGGGATTTTCTTTCTTTTTGGGTCACCCTGCCTCGGTGGGAGACGGCCGACTTGTTGAAAAAAAAAAAAAAAAAATGTATATATACACACCCCTCTGGGTTTTCTTTTATTTTCTTACTAGTTCTTGTTCTTGTTTATTTCCTCTTATCTCCATGGTGAAGTGGAACGGAATTCTTCCTCCGTAAGCGATGCGTGTCGTAAGAGGCGACTAAAATGTTGGAAGCAAGGGGTTAGTAACCCTAATTCCTGTATACATTACTAAAGTTAAAAAAAGTAACGTTTTTCTTTTTGGGCCACCCTGCCTCGGTGGGATATGGCCAGTTTGTTGAAAGAAGATATATATAAACATTGTTATTGCTATTAAATTCATGGGGCTAGAGCTAAACCCATAGGGGTCATACAACATCCTTAGCAATGATAAGCAATCAAATTTGATCCAAGGAAAAGGAGGGTAGCTTCACTTTTTTGGATCATGATTTCTTCATGTGCATCAAGGCCCCTCAAAAGTATATTTACCCACAATGCAAGATGCTAAGAAAGATGCAAGTCAAGGAGTGACCCCCCCACAGCAACATCTTGCAGCTCTATGCACACTACCAATGTCTCTATCTTATGTTATATGCTGTGCATCTGCACTGTTTACCTAATATATACCCTTGTGGATTTAGCACTTAGTTTTTTTTTTTTAACACATTGGCCGTTTCCCACCGAGGCAGGGTGACCCAGAAAGAAAGAAAAAACTTTCATCATTCAACACTTTCACCATCACTCATATATAATCATTGTTTTTGCAGAGGCAGTCAGATCCCAATATCCCAAACCCCCTCCTTTAACCCTTTCAGGGTTATTGACGTACTAGTACGGCTTACGCCCTGGGGTTATTGACGTACTAGTACGCCTAAATTCTAGTGCCCTCAAATCAAGCAGAAACAGGCTGTTAGGCCTAGATGTGATAGAATGGGTCTGTGCGGTCAGTGTGCGCAGTATAAAAAAATTCCTGCACCACACAGTGCATGATGAGGAAAAAAAAACTGACCGTGTTTTTGGTTTAAAACAGCGACTTTGCAGTCTATTTTCGTATGGTATTTATTGATGTATTCTCGTTTTCTTGGTCTCATTTGATAGACTGGAAGATATATTACAGAAATAGAGATGATTTTGATTGGTTTGACAAAGACAAGTACCTTGAAATTGAGCTCAAAGTAGCGAAAATGTTCGATTTTTGACGATGTTCAAGAGTAAACAAATCACACCATGCATCCAATACACATCAACTGGTGAGTCTAATATTCATGCACAAGTGCTCTAATATTATTTATACCATTTATACAATGATGCAGTTGTATACATAACAGTAAATCTTCTATTTTTTTGTGAGAATAAAAATTCAAAATGAAAAGCAAAAGTAATGTAAGAGGGGCCTGGAAACGTGACTAATGAACAGAGAAGACGTTATTTTAGTGCCAGGAATGTCTGCCTTGTTTATTCTGGACCCTATTTTGAAATTGGCATCGTTTGAAATTTGTGTGAAATTGGCCAAATTGCCATTTTCTGACCACTATGTTGGGTAGTTGTAATAGGTAAATAGGCGATTTCTTGTACTCAATCGATAGAAGAAATGGAGTTCTAGCGAAATAGCTATATTTTTAGTTGCCTGAAACATTGGAATTTGCCGAAAATAGGGCTCAAAGTGGACGAAATCGCCGATGCGTAAGTGTCATGGCTGCCGCTAACTTCGCGAAAGCATAATTCCGTTAGTTTTCGATCAAATTTCATAATTTTTGTGGCGTTATGATCGGAAAAAGATTCTCTATCATTTCATAAGAAAAAATATTTTTTTTTTTTTTTAAATTCTTGGACCCTGAGAACGAGTTTCGGAGACCCCCCTTGGACCCTGAAAGGGTTAAAGTGCAGGCATTGTACTTCCCATTTCCAGGACTCAAGTCCGTCTAACCAGTTTCCCTGAATCCCTTCACAAAATATTACACTGCTCACACTAACAGCTCATCAGGTCCCAAAAACCATTTGTCTCCATTTACTCCTATCTAACACGCTCACGCACACTTGCTGGAAGTTCAAGCTCCTCGCCCACAAAACCTCCTTTAGTTATGATTATAGTTATAATAATTATCTAATATGTATAATGAATAAAATCACCAAATTGTTTATCACCCTACTAATCCCAATACACCCTCAAAAGGGAAGCCTTGAAGCTTGTAAAGAGCTCTAGATCTAAGAATTTGGAGATACCCTCCAATTCCCTGGATCAACTCTGTTTCTGTTATATTTTGCACTAAAATTATTTTTTTTGTTCAATGCTATAAACATACGTATTCCTTTTCTAACATTATCCAATTATCAACAGCTACTGTCATCACCCGGCGCTGTATGACCCCTTGTAGGTTTAGTGCTTCTTTTTGATTATAATAATACTGTCATCACCATAACTCACAATTACAAAGTAAAAACCTTAAAGTCTATTTTCCACACTGTACATGCCATATCCATAATTTGTTCAGTGTCATCAGCAGTAAGTGTAAGCAAATTTAGACAAGAGGAAAATATCTTTACCATTTATGCCAAAAAAGAAATGTTGGGTTCTTAGCTAGACAAGCACCCTGTAGGGAGAGTGGAACCCCTCCCAAAGACATGGCACTTAATACTAGGGACAACCCACTCATGCCCTACCACAGCATTGTAACCAAGCATCAAATCTGATCGCCTCCCATTTCCAAGGTTCTCTATGAACATTTAGTCTTTCAAGACATCTACAGATACTATTAATTAAAGCATCACCAACTGCACCAGTTATCTTTATAAGAGAACAATAAATATCAGGAGACTTTCACTGATCACCAATAAAAAAAAATCAAAGATCCAAGAATGACAAATGTCAAGTGCTTGTATGGCTCCTTTTTCCTGTCCCAAATTCAACCAGTCCAATCAAGCTGGCTCCACAAACATCCAGCTGCATTATAGAAAGAGAAAATTCACAAAAAGAGTAAAACCAAACTATCCATCAAGCTGGATAATAAAACTATTTATGCGTGAGTTAGGGTCCTTAACCTTGATTTTTTTTACATTACCACAATTACAAAACCTAAAATAAACTAGTGTTCAATGAAAAATACAAAAAGAACTTTCATCAAATGGCAGCCATACCTGAAGCTTTCTCTTCTGCTCTCGTATGTGTTCCCGCTCCTGAAGTTTGCGCTGTAGCTGGAGTTGAGTCTCTCTGTGCTTCCCACCCGTGGCTCCACTTCCCACCAACATCCCTATGAATCATTGGGGGTTGACTGTCAATACCTCAAGTAATATGGCTGGTTTAGACAACCTGAATTACATTGGTTTGGCTACAGATCTGTGAGTATAATAATAATATTAATACAGTCCGGTCAGCCGGACTTGAGTCCTGGAAATAGGAAGTACAGTGGACCCCGAGTTACGAGCATAATTCATTCCAGAAGGCTGCTCAAGTGCCATTACCGAACAAATTTTCTCCCTTAAGGAATAATATCAAGTAGGTTAGTCCATTTCAGACCCCCAAAAATACACTTACAAAAGCACTTACAATATTACACTTACATAATTGTAAGATTTCCAAGGTGCTCGTAACTCGGGGGTCCACTGTACATACAGTGCCTGCACTTTAAAGGAGGGGTTTGGGATATTGGCAGTTTGGAGGGGCTTCTAAACTGTCGTATCTGAGCGCCTCTGCAAAGACAGTGATTATGTATGAGTGAAAGTGTTGACTGATGAAATATTTTTTTGGGGGGGATTTTCTTTCTTTTTGGGTCACCCTGCCTCAGTGGGAGATGGCAGATGTGTTGAGAGAAAAAAAACATACAATAAATTACCAAATTTAAAAAGAAACACTTTCATTTTTCTTTTTAGGTCACCCTGCCTCAGTGGGATACAGCCGGTTCGTTGAAAAAAAAATACAATATAGATATGGTATGTCTGGTAGATAGCAACTACCCAGGGAGGTACTACTAGTCTGCCAAATGAGTGTGAAATGGAAACCTGTAATTGTTTTACACAATGGCAGGATTGCTGGTGTCTTTTCTTTCTGTCTCATAAACACATAAGAGGGAGCAAGGGGCTAGTAACCCCTTCTGAATAAATTACTAAATTTAAAAAGAAAAAGTTTCATTTTTCTTTTTAGGTAACCCTGCCTTAGTGGGATACAACCAGTTTGGTGGGGAAAAAAAAAACATAAGAGGTAGATTTTACTACTACTTACACTTAGTTCATCCTACACATGCAGTTGTGTAAGTGCTTTTATGTGTGTATACACTCATCTGAGTTTTCTTCTAAACTCTTAATAGTTCTTGTTTTTATAGTTTCCTTCATCTCCATGGGGAAGAATTCTTCCTTTATAAGCCATGCATGTTATAAAAGGTGACTAATATGCCAAAAGCAAGGGAGGGGGGTGTTGGTAACCCCTTCTCCTACATAAATTACTTAAAGGACAAAGGAGAAAACATTAAAGGTAGGTTGTTTGAATGTGCCTGGGTGTAGTATGGATGTGAAGAAAGAACTTATTGTGAATGTTATGGATGAAAAGAAGTTAATTGTCTTAGATCAAAGCAAAATGAAGCTAAAGGGGGTAGAAGAATTTCAGTGTGAAGGTGGAAATAAGATTAGGTCAGGTCAGGTAAGGAAGGAGTAACAGTACTGTAATATTAAATGATCAATTATGGAAAGAGAAGAGGGAATGTAAGTATACATTCAATATTTTTTTAACAAACTAGCTGTATTCCACCAAGGCAGGATGACCTAAAAAGAAAAACAAAAGTTTTTCTTTTTAAATTTAGCATTTTACACAGAAGAAGGGATTACTAGCCCCTTGCTCCTGGCATTTTATTCGCCTCTTACGACATGCATGGCTTACGGGGGAAGAATTCTGTTTCACTTTCCCATGGAGATAAGAGGAAATAAACAAGAACTAGTAAGAAAATAGAAGAAAACCCAGAGGGATGTGTATATATATCCTTTTACATGCATGTGTGGTGTGACCTAAGTGTAAGTACATAGAAGCAGCAAGACGTACCTGAAATTTTGCATGTTTATGAGACAGATGAAAGACACCAGCAATTCTATCATCATGTAAAACAATTACAGGCTTTCTTTTTACACTCACTTGGCAGGAGGGTAATACCTCCCTGGGCGGTTGCTGTTTACTTAGGTATACACCTTGGCAGCTAAGTTTAACATTCAATCCTGCACATTTCTAAGAAAACTTCAAAGACAGTAAGGATATTTTCTAAAATATGCTACTACTCAAATGTTTTTACTCACTTTTTATTGCTCCCTAATCTCTTACTTCTCTAATGGTATTTGTGCATGGGGATCTATAACACCAATTCTCACCTTAGACTCACTGTTGCTAGGCAAAAATCTGTTATTGGAAAAATCAACAAAAATCCTTTATTTAAAAAAATAACTCGGACTCCAGACAGCACACCCTCCCTTTTCAAAAGTTTAAATTTGCTAATCTTAGAAACTATCCACACTTACTACTGTGCATATTACACTCAGGACAAACACAGACCCAATGCCTAACTGTCATTGGAGAGCAACAACAGAGCACACAGACACAACATAATCCACATTTGACCTGTTTAGAAACCCCATGCAGATATAAGGCCCTAAAATTTGGAACTCACCAACTGAAGGTGCAATCTGCCAACTGCTTCAAAACTCTTGTTAAAAAAATCCTTACATTATGTGATTACTGCATTAATTGAATGCTGATGACTGTTTATTAATATCAAATAGGATCATGTAATATTGTCACCACCAAATTAAAATTGTCACTTTAGTTTAGATTAATGTCACTTCATAACAACATGCACTAAACCTATCATTTAAGGAAACAAACCTTTACTACTCATGTCTTAATTTTAGGATATAATCTTAGTATGCATGAAATTCTCTGCTTTCGTCCACCACACAATCCACACCTAACTATAGAAAAATTGTTCCACAAATTGAGTTTCAAACTCATTTATTTTTAACAATTGTTTATTTTTAACCATTTGTATAAATTTTAATTTTTGGGGGAAATAAAGATTACTATTTGTATAAAGGAGGCAGAGCTGTGTGACCCTTATGGGTTTAGCGCTTGATTACAATTATAATAATAATAACTGTATAAAGGAGGAGGTTACAAAACAGTTTTAAGATAAGAGATTCATAAAATACTGCACATAAAAACATACATTCTCCATAAGGAAGTGGAACAGAATTCTTTCTCCGTAAGCCATGCGTGTCGCAAGAGGCGACTAAAATGCCGGGAGCAAAGGGCTAGTAACCCCTTTTCCTGTATACTGTACAATACTAAAGTTAAAAAGAGAAACTTTTGTTTTTCTTTTTGGGCCACCCTGCCTTGGTGGGGTTTGTTGAAAGATGATGATTCATAAAATACTCCACATAAAAACATACATACCTTGTTTCTGATCAGCAACTGAGAGGAGTGTGAAGGCGGCCATTGATCGGCTATCAACGTAGTTTTTCTGGATGAGGTGTAAAGCCAGGTCACGGATGCATTCAAATTTGACTGAGCACAGCTTCTCAGCCCACTCCATCACCAGGCAGCCAGCAGCTCGTTCAACCTCACTTTCATCCACCACACAGTCCACACCTAACTATAAAAGGATTGCTCAACAAATAATATGATACTTAGCATGAAACTAAACGTCAAAATCATTAACATGAAGCATAGTTGGATATGATGTAAATAAACTGGAAAAAGTAATTCATATAGCTGAAATTTTGTGATTAAAATTCATGAAGTACTACAGTAGAGCACAAATTCAGAACCTTCATGAGCCATTTTAGAACAAGAAAACTTTGGCAAAGAACAATGGAAAAATAATGGGAAACAAAAATGGTACAGTACTTACCAACGACTGTGTTGTCTTTTTTCAAACGTACAGTACAGTAAACCCTCTTATAGCATAACCTCTCATACCTCAATTTTATTGCAATTCAATTGAAAATGTGCAACTAAAATTGTGATAGCGCATGAAAAATCTTGATACTGTTGGCTGTAAATTTAAACACACTTAAGTAATGCACAGTATTTGGGTGGTACACTCTGAAGGTTTTTCTGAATCTGTTTGCCAGGCTATGAGTGATGCACTCCAGCCTCCCATTATTCTTGCTAAGCAAGAGAAAGTCTTGTACACTAGACATATTTTTTTCTATTTAATGTCTTATGTACATAGCTTATATAAAACATTAAATAATTATATAAAACATTCAATAATTGTAGAAATACTAGAAGTATTTCTACAATTATTGAATATGTTTCTAATTGATAATAGATTGAAAATGTGTTTAAATTAGAAAATTAAGTAGTGGAGGTAGTGTGTATATACCGACTGAGGTACAGGCATGACACCAGGTGACTGCCCAAACCTATCAGCACATTCTAGAGAATCTCCACCCCTTGCTAAGCAAGACAAAACAGTGTTTATTTGACTGTCTAATAAAGAGAGGGAAGATGAATGGGCAAATCTTCCACCAGCTGCTACACTTGTTATATAGTCAACATAGCAGTAGTATTTTGAGAATGGAGGTGAAGTATTATTTTCCTTATGACTCTGGCTTCGAGTCTACAAAAGTATGTGTTATAGCCAACTCCTTATTTTTCTTCCACTAAACATATCATCAGAACCTCATGCCTAGATCATACAAAATAAAAGGTATACCTGGAGGGTATTCCAAGGATCAATGCCCCTTGATCAGGGCCTGACCAACCAGGCTGTTACTGCTGGCCGCACACAGGCTGATGAACGAACCACAGCCTGGCTGGCCAGGTACTGACTTTATGTGTCTAAAGTTCAGCTACCTCTTGAAGACAGCCAGGGGTCTATTGGTAATCCCCCTTATGTATGCTGGGAGGCAGTTTAACAGTCTTGGGCCCCTGACACTTACTGCATTGTCTCTTAACGTACTCATGGCACCCCTGCTTTTCAATGGGGGGATGTTGAACCGCCTGCCGAGTCTTTTGCTTTCACATGGAGTGATTTCTTTGTGCAGATTTGGAACTATTCCCTCTTATGATTTTCCAAGGATTACATGTCAAGGGACTTCAACCATTCTCAGTAATTTAGGTGCTTTAGGGTACTTATACGTGTAGTGAAAATTCTCTGTACATTCTCCAGATCTGCAATTTCGCCTGCCTTGAAAGGGGCCATTAGTGTACAACAATATTACAGCCTAGAGAGAACAAGTGTTTTGAAAAATATACACACAATTCAGATTTTTTTTTTTTTATTAATACATCGTCTGTCTCCCACCTAGGCAGGGTGGCCCGAAAAATAAAAACTTTCATCATCATTCACTCCATCCCTGTCTTGCCAGAGGTGTGCTTACACTACAACTATAAAACTGCAACATTAACACCCATCCTTCAGAGTGCAGACACTGTACTTCCCATCTCCAGGACTCAGGTCCGAAGCCAGTTTCCCTGAATCCCTTCATAAATGTTACTTTGCTGACACTCCAACAGCACGTCAAGTCTAAAAAACATTTGTCTCCATTTGCTCCTATCTAACACACTCACGCATGCTTGCTGGAAGTCCAAGCCCCTTGCACACAAAACCTCCTTTACCCCCTCCTTCCAACCTTTCCTAGGCCGACCCCTACCCCGCCTTCCCTCCACTACTACAATTACTTTTTCAAATTCATTTATCTTTAGTATATGTTTGTTATAGGTGTGATGCATTCCTACTTGTTTGGTACAATTTGATAGGAAATCAGGCTATTATTTTTATATTAACAGTTACTTAGTGTGTCAGATGATTAAGCTCCCTTCATACATTCTGGCCCAGTAGCTCCACATACTAACAGAATGTAAGGCATGTTACAATGTGGTAATTTTTACCTAATACAATAGTAAAAAAAAAATGATTGGCAAATTTTGCAGTGTCTGGGCTCTAACCCTATTTTTCCCATATTTTTTTCACTCAACATTATTCTTTCATTCTGTACAGATTTTTTAGGAATGTAATGCATACATTATTAGAGGGTTTTCTGTATATCACACGGGATATAGTAGTTGATGACCTGCAGGTCAATTAGTTCTGGTATAAAACTCCAATGTCTTCTCCATCACCATTAATATTCTGTACCATAGCAATACATATCAGCACATAAAACAGGTGTAATATATGATCCAGAGAAGAATGGTTGCCATTATTACTGTACTTGGAAGTACTGTACTTGATAAATACATAAGATCTTTGCATTAACACTTACTGCCTTTTCCAAGAACTTTATCTGACATAACACTGTTTTCTCTATAATTCTTATATTATTTCTGAAGGTACAGTGGAACCCCGAGTTACGAGCACCTCGGAAATCTAACAATTATGCAAGTATAATATTATAAGTGCTTTTGTAAGTGTATTTTTGGGGGTCTGAAATGGACTAACCTACTTGACATTATTTCTTAAGGGAGAAAATTCGTTTGGTAATGGCACTTGAGCAGGCTTCTGGAATGAATTATGCTCGTTACTCGGGGGTCCACAGTACCAGTATTAATCATATGTAATAATATGATTCTTTGAAATGATTAAGGAATGTGGGAAATTTTAATATTTAATGATTGCCTATTTCACCTGCTGAGATTCATTAATTATCCAAAAAATGGAGGCTCCCTTGCTAGTAGTGCAAGCCATCCTTGATACCAACCAAGTTCCTGTAGGGTCGATAAGCAGACTGAATAACTCAAGTAGGGTCGATGACTAGTCATTAAATAGAGTCATTTGAAATAAAACTAATACTGTATGATGAAAACAAACAAAAAAACAAAAAATCACTAATAACAAAATTTAAAGGTTGTATGAAAATACAGTGGTACCTCGAGTTACGATATTTTTTTGTTCGAGAATGCTGGTCAAGTGCCATTACCAAACGAATTTATCCCCATAAGGAATAATGTAAAATAGACTAGTCCTTTTACACCCCCAAAAATATACCTACAAAAGCATCTAAAAAAATAACCTTACATAAAAGGGCGATTTTGGGGACCATCGTAACTCGAGGTACCACTGTATATGATTCATTTTGGGGAACCACTTAATATTGTATTGATTTGGCATGTATTTTTAAAACAAAAACAGGGCTGTTGTTTTTCATATTCACATTAACCATTACACCTGAGTGTACTGCAGACGCCAAGCAGTTATATGAAAAAAAAAATTACCAAAGGGATTTATGTATTTTTTTTTTTAACACATCAGCCATTTCCCACCGAGGCAGGGGCGCTCAAATACGACAGCTTAGAAGTTCCTCCAAACTGCCAATATCCCAAACCCCTCCTTTTAAGTGCAGGCATTGTACTTCCCATTTCCAGGACTCGAGTCCAGCTAACCGGTTTCCCTGAATCCCTTCACAAAATATTACCCTGCTCACACTCCAACAGCTTGTCTGGTCCCAAAAACCATTTGTCTCCATTCACTCCTATCTAACACGCTCACACATGCTGGAAGTCCAAGCATGTGAAGTTTGATTAGTTAGCTCAATATACAGTGGACCCCCGGTTTACGTACTGCTCAAAACTCGACCCATTATGTAAGTGTATTTTTGTAAGTGCTTTTGTATGTGTATTATTGGGGGTCTAAAAGGGCTAATCTAATTTACATTATTCCTTATGGGAATAAATTCGTTCAGTAATGGCACTCGAACAGCATTCTGGAACGAATTATGGCCGTTAACCGGGGGTCCACTGTATATAAACGAGATCACAGTGAAAACTTTCTTAGTGTTGATAGATATATAGAAGGCAGGGCCTCCAAGAGAAATTTTGCAAGGTGGAACAAGACTGCTTTGGGGCCCCTGGGGCCAGGCTGAGGCCCCCAATCTAAGTGAATTTTACATAATTATTTTTTTCTATATACGTAAACTAAAAACGGTTGAAATTACCAAAAAAAAATCAAATATCTATGGCAATGGGGCACCTTCAGATTCACAGCCGGACCCCGAAACAATGTACCGGCTGAACCTCCATCTCATAGGCCCTGATAGAAGATATCCAACTAATATTACTCTGAGATACATTTGAAAGTATAAATCAATTAAAATGTCATCTCGGGAGAACTTCAGCACATCAAGTCTTGCTCTCCACAACTCTTTCCTTCCCTTCTTCTCTCTCAATCTTCCTCCTACCTTCACCTTCCCTCCCTCTTACTCATTCTCCCTCTGACTTAACCTCCCTCTCATTCACCTTTCACTTATCCTCCCTTTCACTCACCCTCCCTCTCATCCATCTTGCTCTTATTTATTCTCCCTCTCATTTCTTCTACATCTACTTGTCCCACTACACTAAGATGTAGACCACCTGCCAAGAATAGACTTTCATCTCTGTTAAAGTTGTTTTGGAGGTAAATGTAATCTCTATTATTTCCTGTCTTACACGTATCCTGTATTATGTTATTTACTCCTAAAATTTTTCTAAGGGCAAACTGTGCCTGCGCTCTAAATGAGATGTGAAGATGTTGTGGTTCAGAGGGTCATCTGAACTGTAATGTGAGTACACTTCTGGCAAGGCACTGAATGAAAGTGAATGGGTTTCCTTTTTCTGGGTCACCCCACCTCAGTTAAAGGTGGATGGTATGTTCAAAAATAAAAAATACTATTTACTTTACGTATATCATAGAAGCAAACTACCCTAATCTCTAATTTAGTTAGTTGAAGTTGAATTTACGAAACCTTTTCTCTGACCTCCCTATATCATTTCTTCCTACACATATACCAGTATAAAGAACATATTGTAGGGGAAATTTTTTTGTTAGCTCTTTAAATTTATTAGCTACTGTATATCAAGTCCCCAGAAAGAAGACTTTTTTTTCTATAAAGTACAGTGCAAATTCTGTGTTTTACCTTTTATTTCATCCTTTCTTTCCTCCTCTTCCTTCCTGTAGAGTAACTCAATGAGGAACTCAGTTTTTTATGAGTACAGTGTTGTACGTATTTCACTAACGACTACAATCTCGCTGGGCTTAGAACCTTTCCTTCCATCCTAAATTTATTTGGTGGTCTGCTATAATTTCTTCATTTCCACATATTTTCGATGGAAGTGCCTTAATGCTGGTAAAGTGTTCTTAATCCTGAGAATTGGAGCTATCCTCCAGCTCCTTGGATCAACCATGACTGCCTATTTCCCAGGCATTGTACATCCTATACGGGTTTAACACTTACAAAAAAATCCATCTCCAAACAAACCTGTCAATGAATACTTTTTCTCTTTTACTTATTCAAATGTCTTAGAGATTCTCTATGATTTTTTTCCCAAGGCAAAGTGGTATTGAAGAGAAAGTAAGAAATAAGGATACTTAGAAAAATAGCTTAGAAAAACTAGGTAAAACCCTCACCATATTTTTTTTCGTCATGTTGTCATTGAGATCAGGTAGGTCAGGAGGATCAAGGGCATATTTCTTGCGAAGACCAGAGTAGCAGTACTTGGAGGCACCACGCTGGCCAAGCCGTCGTGGTCTCACCCCTGGAAACACTTGCTTCATCACTTTACCAAAGTCTGCTGTGCTCAGAGCTTTGATGTTGTTGAGGTTGCAGTAATGCCTGTGAAAAATGTTCAAGTGTTAGTATATAAAATGTATAAGTAGTATAAACAGATGTACGTATCACATTCCGCTACAGCCTGCATGTAGCTCTTATATTTAATTACTCTTCAAGAGGGCTGTCTTTATGCTAGAACTCTTGATCCAAAAAACTGAAGCTACCATCCATTTCCCACTTCAAACCTTATTACCTCCCATTCCCCAGGCAATGTATGGCTCCTACAGACTTAATGTACCTCCATGAATATTATAATAATAAAGATATTAATTCCTCCCTCATATCCCCTCATTATGTTTACAATACACAGTACAGTATTTTATCCTCTTTCCCATGTTTCTAAGTCTTACATCTGTGATCATCTTCTATTGCCACACACAACCTGCACTGGACTTCCCTGCTGCCTACCTGATTAACCCCTTTGGTGCCTATGGCCCACAACTCTACATTGCCATCACAACCAGCCTAACCTGGCACAGTTTTTTCTATTCTAGCATATATTACACTCTGAAGTCATCTATATTTATATGTTTTTCTTCAAATTTATTTAATTTAGCTTATTTTTTGTATGTATATACAGTGGACCCCCGAGTAACGTAAAAACTTCATTCCAGAAGCCTGCTCAAGTGCCATTACCGAACGAATTTACTCCCTTAAGGAATAATGTCACGTAGGTTAGTCTATTTCAGACTCCCAAAAATACACTTCCACAAGCACTTACAATATTATACTTACATAATTGTACGTTTCCGGGAAGTTCATTACTCGGGGTCCACTGTATATATGTATGTAAAATAGCCTGTTTAACTTTTGTTTTACAGATAACCTGAGTAG
Organism: Cherax destructor; assembly: GCA_009830355.1. Taxonomy (NCBI): domain Eukaryota; kingdom Metazoa; phylum Arthropoda; class Malacostraca; order Decapoda; family Parastacidae; genus Cherax; species Cherax destructor. The sequence continues at coordinate 50,967 of WNWK01007962.1, read as the reverse complement.
TTTTGCTATACAGTACGTATTTCCAAATCATTTCACCCACAGACTTATTGACACAGATTTTTCTTTAGCTAATAAAAAATATCAAACCAACAAGCAAATACTAGTTAATTTTATGGTATTTATAACTCAAGTAAAATTCTCCACTCAAGTACTCAACTCTATTGGAAAAAAAAAAAAAAATCCTATATCCTTTCTAAACCTTAGGCACATTAAATCAGCCCTAAATGTGTCACTAAATGGAATTTATAAAGTGTGATGACCAGTCGTGAAACCACCCAGACAAGAAATTAAAGGTGGTGAAGGTGTGGCCAATGTGACCATCCCCAACACTGGAAATTTTGTGACCTACCAGCATAGAACCCAAACATGATCCTTCTTTTGGTTCATACTGAAGCCCATAACATGAGTACACTTAGGGAGCACACCTGTCAATTGCTTATATGATAAGAGAATTGAATCCCCATAATGTTCTTCTCAAAACGATGCACAAAGTTTTAGTGCTTTAAAAAATAATTTTAATAATAGCAATAATAATAATAATAATAATAATAATAGCAATAATAATAATAATAGCAATAATAATAATAATAATAATAATAGTATATACTGGTTGACACACACTTCCCTAATTGTACTACAATGATGAAAATGCATATGTAAGAAATTATGGGAAGTTACTAATTTTTTTTAAACACATCGGCCGATTCCCACCAAGGCAGGGTGGCCCGAAAAGAAAAACTTTCATCATCATTCACTCCATCACTGTCTTGCCAGAAGGGTGCTTTACACTACAGTTATAAAACTGCAACATTAACACCCTCCTTCAGAGTGCCGGCACTGTACTTCCCATCTCCAGAACTCAAGTCCGCCTGCCGGTTTCCTGAATCCCTTCATAAATGTTACTTTGCTCACACTCCAACAGCACGCAAGTATTAAAAACCATATGCCTCCATTCACTCCTATCAAATACGCTCACACATGCTTGTGGAAGTCCAAGCCCTCGCACACAAAACTTCCTTTACCCCTCCCTCCAACCTTTCCTAGGCCGACCCCTACCCCGCCTTCCTCCACTACAGATTTATACACTCGAGTCACTCTGTCTCGTTCCATTCTCTCTACATGTCCAAACCACCTCAACAACCCCTCCTCAGCTCTCTGGACAATCGTTTTGGTAATCCCGCACTCCTCCTAATTTCCAAACTCCGAATTCTCTGCATTATATTCACACCACACATTGACCTCAGACATGACATCTCCACTGCCTCCAGCCTTCTCCTCGTTGCAACATTCATCACCCATGCTTCACACCCATATAAGAGCGTTGGTATAACTATACTCTCATACATTCCCCTTTTCTTCCATAGACAAGGTTCTTTGTCTCCACAGACTCCGAAGTGCTCCACTCACCCTTTTCCCTCATCAAATCTATGATTCACCTCATCCTTCATAGACCCATCCGCCGACATGTCCACTCCCAAATATCTGAATACATTCACCTCCTCCATACTCTCTCCCTCCAATCTGATATCCAATCTTTCGTCACCTATTCTTTTTGTTATCCTCATCACCTTACTCTTTCCTATATTCACTTTCAATTTTCTTCTTTTACACACCCTACCAAATTCATCCACCAACCTCTGCAGCTTCTCTTCAGAATCTCCCAAAGCACAGTGTCATCAGCAAAAGCAACTGTGACAACTCCCACTTTGTATTTGCTTCTTTATCTTTTAGCCCAACACCTCTTGCCAAGACCCTCGCATTCACTTCTCTTACAACCCCATCTATAAATATATTGAACAACCACGGTGACATCACACATCCTTGTCTAAGGCCCACTTTTACTGGGAAATAGTCCCCTTCCCTCCTACACACACTAACCTGAGCCTCACTATCCTCATAAAACTCTTCACTGCTTTCAGTAACCTTCCTCCTATTCCATACACCTGCAACATCTGCCACATTGCCCCCTATCTACCCTATCATCGCCTTTTCCAAATCCATAAATGCCACAAAAACATCTTTACCCTTATCCAAATACTGTTCACCTATATGTTTCACTGTAAACACTTGGTCTACACCCCCTACCTTTCCTAAAGCCCCCTTGTTCATCTGCTATCCTGCTTTCTGTTTTACTCTTAATTCTTTCAATAATAACTCTACCATACACTTTACCAGGTACACTCAACAGACTTATTCCCTATAATTTTTGCACTCTCTTTTGTCCCCTTTGCCTTTATACAAAGGAACAATACACGCTCTCTGCCAATCCCTAGGTACCTTACCCTCTTCCATACATTTATTAAATAATAGCACCAACCACTCCAAAATTATATCCCCACCTGCTTTTAACATTTCTATCTTTATCCCATCAATCCCAGCTGCCTTACCCTTTCATTCTACCCACTGCCTCACGAACTTCCCCTACACCCACAACTGGCTCTTCCACACTCCTACAAGATGTTATTCCTCCTGCCCTACACACGAAATCACAGCTTCCCTGTCTTCATCAACATTTAACAAATCCTCAAAATATTCTCTCCATCTTCCCGATACCTCTAACTCTCCATTTAATAACTCTCCTCTCCTATTTTTAACTGTCAAATCCATTTGTTCTCTAGGCTTCCTCAACTTATTAATCTCATTCCAAAACTTTTTCTTATTTTCAACAAAATTTGCTGATAACATCTCACCCACTCTCTCATCTGCTCTCTTTTTACATTGCTTCACCACTCTTTTAACCTCTCTTTTTCTCTCCATATACTTTTCCCTCCTTGCATCACTTCTACTTTGTAAAAACCTCTCATATGCTAACTTTTTCTCCCTTACTACTCTCTTTACATCATCATTCCACCAATCGCTCCTCTTCCCTCCTGCACCACTCGCCTGTAACCACAAACTTCTGCTGAACACTCTAACACTACATTTTTAAATCTACCCCGTACATTTTCGACCCCATTGCCTACACTCTCACTAGCCCATCTATCCTCCAATAGTTGTTTATATCTTACCCAAACTGCCTCCTCTTTTAGTTTATAAACCTTCACCTCTCTTTTACTTACTGATTCTATTTTCCTTGTATCCCATCTACCTTTTACTCCCACTGTAGCTATAACTAAAAAGTGATCTGATATATCTGTAGCCCTCTATAAACATGCACATCCTGAAGTCTACTCAACAGTCTTTTATCTACCAATACATAGTCCAACAAACTACTGTCATTACGCCCTACATCATATCTTGTATACTTATTTATCCTCTTTTCTTAAAATATGTATTACCTATAACTAAACCCCTTTCTATACAAAGTTCAATCAAAGGGCTCCCATTATCATTTACACCTGGCACCCCAAACTTACCTACTACACCCTCTCTGCATGTTTCTCCCACTTTAGCATTTAGGTCCCCTACCACAATTACTCTCTCATTTGGTTCAAAGTTCCTATACATTCGCAACATCTCCCAAAATCTCTCTCTCTCCTCTACACTCCTCTCTTCTCCAGGTGCATACACGCTTATTATGACCCACTTTTCGCATCCGACCCTTATTTTAATCCACATAATCCTTGAATTTACACATTTATATTCCCTCTTTTCCTTCCATAACTGATCCTTCAACATTATTGCTACCCTTCCTTAGCTCTAACTCTCTCAGATACTCCTGACTTAATCCCATTTATTTCTCCCCACTGAAACTCGCCTACCCCCTTCAGCTTTGTTTCGCTTAGGGCCAGGACATCCAACTTCTTTTCATTCATAACATCGGCAATCATCTCTTTCTTATCATCCGCACTACATCCACGCACATTCAGACAACCCAATTTTATAAAGTTTTTCTTCTTCTCGTTTTTAGTAGATTTGTACAGGAGAAGGGGTTACTAGCCCATTGCTCCGGCATCTTAGTCGCCTCATACGACACGCATGGCTTACGGAGGAAAGATTCTTTTCCACTTCCCCATGGACAATAGAGAAAATAAAAAGAACAAGAGCTATTAAGAAAAAGAAGAAAAACCTAGATCTTTCTTCTTTCTTTCAACATGTCGGCCATTTCCCACCGAGGCAGGGTGGCCCAAAAGGAAAAACGAAAGTTTCTCCTTTTACATTTAGTAATATATACAGGAGAAGGGGTTACTAGCCCCTTGCTCCCGGCATTTTAGTCGCCTCATACGACACGCATGGCTTACGGAGGAAAGATTCTTTTCCACTTCCCCATGGACAATAGAGAAAATAAAAAGAACAAGAGCTATTAAGAAAAAGAAGAAAAACCTAGATGTGTGTATGTATATATATGCATGTGTATGCCAGTGTAGTGTGACCTAAAGTGTAAGTAGAAGTAGCTAGATATACCTGTTATCCAGCGTGTTTATGAGACAGAAAAAAGACACCAGCAATCCTACCATGTTGTTAAATTAGACACATATGCAACACTTGGGTATCTTTATTGAGGAAACGTTTCGCCACACAGTGGCTTCATCAGTCCAATACAAAGTAGAAAGGTGTAAGGAGAGGAGGAGTTTGAGGTTATCAGTCCCTCGGCCTGGAGTCGATGTGTTCAGTCCATCAATCTTGTTAGAAGTGTAGCACAAGGCCGTAGAGGTGGCTTATATGTTGTAAACAGGTGAGATGCAGCAGGAGGAGGCAGGTCATAGTGGTATCAACCACTAGTCGAGTAAGTCCTTGTCCAAAGGTTTGGACAAATGTTGAAGAATCCCTTTGTATCAAGATCCCAAGAAGTTGCAGTGTCAGACAGGATGTAGATGAATGGTTCAGAGAACCGACAAGTTGTTAAATTAGACACATATGCAACACTTGGGTATCTTTATTGAGAAACGTTTGCCACACAGTGGCTTCATCAGTCAATACAAAGTAGAAAGGTGTAAGGAGAGGAGGAGTTTGAGGTTATCAGTCCCTCGGCCTGGAGTCGATGTGTTCAGTCCATCAATCTTGTTAGAAGTGTAGCACAAGGCCGTAGAGGTGGCTTATATGCTGTAATCAGGTGAGATGCAGCAGGAGGAGGCAGGTCATAGTGGTATCAACCACTAGTCGAAGTAAGTCCTTGTCCAAAGGTTTGGACAAATGTTGAAGAATCCTTTGTATCAAGATCCCAAGAGTTGCAGTGTCAGACAGGATGTAGATGAATGGTTCAGAGAACCGACAAGTTGTTAAATTAGACACATATGCAACACTTGGGTATCTTTATTGAGGAAACGTTTCGCCACACAGTGGCTTCATCAGCCCAATACAAAGTAGAAAGGTGTAAGGAGAGGAGGAGTTTGAGGTTATCAGTCCCTCGGCCTGGAGTCGATGTGTTCAGTCCATCAATCTTGTTAGAAGTGTAGCACAAGGCCGTAGAGGTGGCTTATATGCTGTAATCAGGTGAGATGCAGCAGGAGGAGGCAGGTCATAGTGGTATCAACCACTAGTCGAAGTAAGTCCTTGTCCAAAGGTTTGGACAAATGTTGAAGAATCCCTTTGTATCAAGATCCCAAGAAGTTGCAGTGTCAGACAGGATGTAGATGAATGGTTCAGAGAACCGACAAGTTGTTAAATTAGACTAGTGGTTGATACCACTATGACCTGCCTCCTCCTGCTGCATCTCACCTGATTACAGCATATAAGCCACCTCTACGGCCTTGTGCTACACTTCTAACAAGATTGATGGACTGAACACATCGACTCCAGGCCGAGGGACTGATAACCTCAAACTCCTCCTCTCCTTACACCTTTCTACTTTGTATTGGACTGATGAAGCCACTGTGTGGCGAAACGTTTCCTCAATAAAGATACCCAAGTGTTGCATATGTGTCTAATTTAACAACTTGTCGGTTCTCTGAACCATTCATCTACATCCTGTCTGACACTGCAACTTCTTGGGATCTTGATACAAAGGGATTCTTCAACATTTGTCCAAACCTTTGGACAAGGACTACTCGACTAGTGGTTGATACCACTATGACCTGCCTCCTCCTGCTGCATCTCACCTGATTACAGCATATAAGCCACCTCTACGGCCTTGTGCTACACTTCTAACAAGATTGATGGACTGAACACATCGACTCCAGGCCGAGGGACTGATAACCTCAAACTCCTCCTCTCCTTACACCTTTCTACTTTGTATTGGACTGATGAAGCCACTGTGTGCGAACGTTTCCTCAATAAAGATACCCAAGTGTTGCATATGTGTCTAATTTAACAACTTGTCGGTTCTCTGAACCATTCATCTACATCCTGTCTGACACTGCAACTTCTTGGGATCTTGATACAAAGGGATTCTTCAACATTTGTCCAAACCTTTGGACAAGGACTTACTTCGACTAGTGGTTGATACCACTATGACCTGCCTCCTCCTGCTGCATCTCACCTGATTACAGCATATAAGCCACCTCTACGGCCTTGTGCTACACTTCTAACAAGATTGATGGACTGAACACATCGACTCCAGGCCGAGGGACTGATAACCTCAAACTCCTCCTCTCCTTACACCTTTCTACTTTGTATTGGACTGATGAAGCCACTGTGTGGCGAAACGTTTCCTCAATAAAGATACCCAAGTGTTGCATATGTGTCTAATTTAACAACTTGTCGGTTCTCTGAACCATTCATCTAAATCCTACCATCATGTAAAACAGTTTCAGGTTTCTGTTTCACAGTCACCTGGCAGGACGGTAGTACCTCCCTGGGTGGTTGCTGTCTACCAACACAGTAATACCATACATAAATACTGTACATGATTTATGGCCTTAATTAAAGCCAGAAGAGTCGAGGTTCTTGTTGCATACAGGCAAGAACACATTACTGATAATAATGTACCTGTAGCAGACCTAATGATCAGCAGCAATAAACCAGTACGTATTCAACAAACAAGTATATACGTACTTGACAGACTAACCTTTTTTTTATCTATGTATATCTGTTATTTGTTCTGGGGATCATTGCACCTCCCATGGTTCACTCTCAGACTGGGCCTTATAAATTTGAAAGGAAATATTACAGAAATAAGAACTACACTACTAGGAATCACACAGGAAAGTAAGGTGCATACCGAATATCGGTAGAAATGTTGCAGATGCTTCGTGCTTTACAATGGTTCGACTTACAATATTTTGACTTTATGGTGGTGTGATAGCAATGCACATTCAGTGGTTATCAAACTTTGGTGCCCCGTGGCCTGGTGGCAAAAGCTCTTGCTTCATACGGTGTGGGTTCGGGTTTGATTCCCGGTGAAGGGGTGAAAACATCAGACGTGTTTCCTTACACAGGTTGTCTATGTTCACTCATCAGTAAAATGGGTACCTGGCTGTTAGTCAACTGGTGTGGGTTGCATCCTTGGATAAAACTGACCTAATTTGCCCAAAATGCTCTGCATAACAAGTGGCTTTCTATATATACATAGTACAGTGGTACCTCGAGTTACGATGGTCCCCAAAATCGCCCTTTTATGTAAGTTTATTTTTTTAAATGCTTTTGTAAGCATATTTTTGGGGGTGTAAAAGGACTAGTCTATTTTACATTATTCCTTATGGGGATAAATTCGTTTGGTAATGGCACTTGAACAGCATTCTCGAACGAAAAAATATCGTAACTCGAGGTACCACTGTACTATGTCACTGATGTCAGCTAGGCCTGTATACCTTGTACATGTACTTGTAGTAAATAAAGATATTATTATTATTATTACTGGATAGGATAAACTTGTATTCATTTATTTACTTTTCAATATTAGTATTTAGTTAGTTACAGTAATTATATTTTTATTTACTTATTCAGTGACAGTACAGTAGTTATTTATTTACTTATTTACTTATCATATACATATTCATATTCAACTTAGGATATTTTCAACTTACAATAGGTTCATCACAACATAACCCCATCGTAAGTCAATGAGCACCTATTTACCTGTTAAAATGCAAATGTGCCAGAGTGGAAAACTTTTAACAGGCTTCAGTTTCACATTCATATGACAAGATGGTAGCACCTCCCTGGATAACTGCTGTCTACCAACCTTCTGCCTATATTGTGTCAGGCAGGTGCACAGTTTTTAATGCAAAAAACTTGATCCTATGATAGCCTAATGACAGTCACATGATTAAGTGCGATTGTTTTAGGGTGTTATATTTTAATTATAAAAAGGGATCATGCAAGAAAAATGAGGCCGTGCAGCCAATAACAAATACTCACATATATTCGTTGTAAACCTCACGTTTTGGCAGTGATACCTCACTATTCATCTCCAAGTGGGTTCGAATCCATGTTATAGTCAGCTGTATTTCACAACGGCTACCCAAGGGATTCAGTGGACTGCAAGATGTAATTTGAGCTTGTTTTTGAATGCTATCAGGTACAAAATTCTATATTAGATGCTGATAAGGAAAGGCATGTCTTAACAATTTTGAACTACAGTTGTACTGTTAAATATATGCCAATGCTAATGTAACATTCATAGTGAATACAATTATGGGGCAAATTAGTAATGAAAATAAACAGTATGTTTATGTATACATGTAATACAATAAACATGAACGATTGCATACTTAGGAGCTGTTTTTAGTGCAACTGGAAACAATTCAAACAAATATATGGGGTAAGGGTACAAATTATACACATATTTGAGTCTGAAAAAAAAAAACAGGAGGGATCTCCCTATCTGTTGATGATTCCTGGGTCATTTCCCCCAGAAAGTATATATGTTGTAACTGATAATAAAACTAGAGTGAAGGCCTACAGATCTGATTATTGTATGTATAAAAGGGTAACAATGCAAACAATAGGCCTACACATTTGATTAAGAAATGGGAGAGAGGATTAAAAGAGCAAGTTATAGACCTAAACATTTATGTATTAAAAAAAAAAAAAAACACTGTACAGGTGGGATTTGAACCCATGGCGAGGTTGTAAGGTACAGGTTCAAGCTAAGTAAACATGTGGGTATGAACCATACCACATGTGGTGTTAGTGGCCCAGTGGCTAACGCTTCGGTCTGGAGTTTTATGACTCTCTGATCACGAGTTCTAACCCCGCCTGTGGTATGGCTTGTTTGCAATCGTGTCATTACCATTTCGTGAGTCATGTGAGTATGAAGGGATACAGATGCAAGCTATACATATACTACAAGCTATACACATTTGAGTAGGAGAGAGAGCAAGTTTACATACTGTTTGAGCGGGTCTGTGTCTGGGGGTCGTCCGACGGGTAGTTTGAGGTAAAGCAGGAACTTCTCCACGTCTGAGAGCTGGCTCACCTGCTGTACCAAGCTCTCTACTGTGCACTTGCTAGCCATGCTGAAACAACAAACACAACTTAGCATTATACATTCATCAATTATTATAGATTTAACAACAAGAATAACAATTTTTTATATGTGAGGTAAAAGGACACGTGCAACTAATGTGACATGTGTGTCCTTTTGCCCAACAAGGTATTATATATCTTTCCATCTTATGGCCAGAGACAACCCCTTTCCTTAATTGGATCAAACCTTATTACCACCCTTTCCTATGCACTGTAAGACCCATACAAGTTTAGCTCTTCCCCCATGAGTATTAATTAATAATAATAACAATAATAATAATAATAATATGAGGTTATAAAACTGACATGTTGATAAGACACTATAGCAAAATGGAAACTTTATTATCACAACGTTTTGCTTAGAGACCAAGTGTTCTCAAGTCAACGAGAGAGCTTGATCTCCAAGCTCTCTCTCGTTGACTTGAGAACGCTTGGTCTCTAAGCAAAATGTTGTGTTAATAAAGTTTCCATTTTGCTATACTGTCTTCTTATCAACATGTCAGTTTTATAACCTCTCTTATATAGAGTTGAGAAAGCTTGGTCTCCAAGCAAACTATTGTCTTAATAAAGTTTCCATTCTTCTATAATGTCTTTTTTTAATAATAATAATAATAATATCAACAACAATAATGCAGGGTTAACCTTCCTTAACAAGGAACTTTCATGACATCTTTAAGGTGAATGTTCTTAAAATCTCAGACTCTGAGCGAAGAGAAACTCGGAACTCATCAAAGGTAAAGGTATTTTTAGGGATGTAGTTTTATTCTACCAACAGTCCTATTGAAGTAAATGTCTTAGTTAAGAAAATTGAATACCGCATGAATTTTATAACTCAGGTGTAGTAATTGTATTAGTTTAACCCAAGACAAGCGATGACTCGCACTGCTCCTGTGAATTAGCTTATTCCATTTCTTTGTCATTGACACCTGATTATAGGCATTATGGTCATCACTCTTCACAAACAAAAGCAGAAAAAAAGTTTTCACACGTACGACAAGATAGAGTCAACAGGTCATTTAGTTTTTAATTAATAAAGGTGTGTTCTCTAGTTTTATCATTCTCTCATATTCTCATTCATTCTCTCATATTCTCATTCTCATTCATTCTCTCTCATACAAAAGTTCAACCAAGTACATAAAGCTTCTCACACCAGCATAAATATGCTATCTCTTACAGACATCAATTAATATTACATGCCATGATCATGTGATTATACATCCCACTCCGCATTATTACAGGTTAAATAAATAATAATAGGTTAATCCATATAATTATAGGTTATTCCATATAATTATAGTTATTCCTTATAATTATCCCTTCAAAGGGGGAATGGTAGGTCAAGAAACTTGATCTACCCTTCCTTCCCCGAATCAAACTTGATTACTTCCCATTCCTTAGGCATTGTACTCACCAAGCTGTGTTTGCATAGATCGATACTTAGCTCCCGGCCCCTCCTTCTAGACTACTTTGATTGGCATCACTGACTGCTGGCCTTTTGGGCTTCATCGTATCTACTTTTGAAGCTGTGTATTGAGTTTGCCTCATCCAAGTCATTTCACTTTTTAACCAGACTGAGACGAAAGAAATACTTCCTTACATCACTCTGGTTTGTGTGTATTTTCTGCTTGTACCCGTGTCCACCTCCATTTCTGGTCCGCTTTATTCAGTGTATCAGACCTATCAATTTTAGATTCTGAACATAGTAATCATGTTCCTCCTTGTCTTTCTAAGGTCATCAGGGTCAGTTCCTTCAATTCTGTTTTGTTCTTCCCCACAAATAATGTATTCCACATAATTCAGTTGAACATTTTAAAACTGTTCATCATTTTAATATGGTATATTCATTCATCACTTTCGTTATTATACCAGTACGTATATGGAAGGCTATAGTGAAACAAGATTGTCTGACAAATAGGTTGATGATTCGTGAAAACCATGATGAACGATTAAAAACAACCCAGGGATGAATCATGTAGTAGCCTTCATAGTTTATTAAGAGCACTGGTTTGGCAGGTTTAGGGCTGCCTTGTCATGGAATCAAACCCCACCCACATTACAGTCTGAAGTGGATTCTATGAAGCATTTTTACAGTATCCTCAGTAAGAATGCAGGGGATGGTAAAATAAGCAAAATGAAAGACCCAGAAAAAAAAAAACTTTCTTGGAGCTATATTTACAATTAACGAGGACCCCCATGGAAGTAAGCGTCTTGGCAGATGCTGCAAGGTGCACCTAACGAAAAGCAGGGGTGCAGTAAATACACTAAGAGAAAACTCAATTAAATATGAAGGGACCAAAACTTTACAATGTCATCCTTGCATATATAAGGGGGATTACCAATGGACCCCTGGCTGTTTTCAAGAAGGAACTGGATAAGTTTCTTAGTTCAGTGCTAGTCAGCCATGCTGTGGTTCCTGTGTTGAACTTTGTGCAACTAGCACCAAACAGCCTGGTTGATTAGGCTATTCATCGCAAGGCCTGGTTTTAGGACTTGACCGCAAGGATGTTGACCCTCAGAACACACTCTGAGTACACTTCAGGTATGCTTGACAAGCACAGTAAGAGAAAAGTCATTGAGTGTCAGAGGCCCCTGACTCTTCAACACACTCCCTCCATCCATAAGAGGAATTACTAACAAACCTCTGGCTGTTTTCAAGAGGGAACTTTACAAGTTCCTCAAATCAGTTCCTGACCAATCAGGCTGTGGTTTGTATGTTGAACTGTGATGTGGCCAGCAGTACCAGCCTCATTGATCAGGCCTTGATCCACCAAGAGGACCCGTCTGGGACTAGGCTGGGGGCTGCTGACCTCCGAAAGTATCCTTCAGGTATCCTTTAGGTCAGGGTATCCCAACCTGGGGTGCATGCACCCACAGGGAGGTGCAAGATGGCATTTATTATTGTTTTGTTTGAATTTTTTTTAGTTCAATTTGTTCATCCGCAGTACTGTATTGGTTTACGTAATTTGATTCAAAAATTAGAAATTCAACTTCATCTTCAAATGTGATATACATATTACTTTTGTAGAGGATACAACATTAATCAAACATTTCCTAGGGGTGCGGGGCACAGAAAATGTTGGGAATCTTCTGCTTTAGGTTATGTGCACATTTTAAGGCAGACTATCAAACATCAACTGTTTCAATCCTAAGGAAGTAAAACATTGAAGTAAAAAAAACACCTATTTATTCATTGAAAATAAAAAAAAATGGCATTGTTTCCTATGAAGTAAAACAATGCCTTTTTTTTTTGCCCTAAGGAATAAAAATTTTACTTATTTTTAGTTATAGTAAGAACTGGTAGTATGATAAATCTGAAGAAGGCAGAAGCAGCACAGCAGGTGGGAAGGGTGAATCTATTTAAAACTAATTAAGCTTAAGCTTCAGGGTCCCTAATCCTGGAGGGGCCCCATAGGCGACTTGAGTCCACAATGCTTAAAAATTTTGGGTCCACTGTATAAGAATGGGTTGCGAAGGGGTCCCATAACAGTTCAAGGTTCAAAAATAGTATGTAGGTCCATCAATGGAAGTTGCTGCATTTACAAAGAATTTTGACCCATTCACAGTTCAGCTACAATTTAAGAGAAACGTTATATGACGTTTCGGTCCTTGGTGGACTATCATTATCAGGTCACAACCTATAAGGTCACTTAGCCCTTGCAACAATAAAAAATTAAAAAAAAAGTAGGTCCCCCACTTTTGACCTAAATGCATTGTGTAATATTGTATCTCAAAGTGTTCATAACTTGCAACTTGTTTTCTATACTACAGACACCCATCTTATAACTGGAGATACATTACTGAAGCATAATATTCTGTATCTAATGTTATTAAATTATTTTTTTTAAGTGAGGATGATCGTAGGTTGATTATTCATAAGTCAGGTTACTAGTATTTTACAAGTACTACACATCCCAACATTATAAAAAAAACAAGTGAAATAAAGGATGCATTCGGGGGACACCACTCCCGTGGCCCTGTCCCAACCAGACCCCCCTTGGTAAATCATGGCTATGTTGCGTGGTCGGTTCTTTCGTAGATTGGGTAATGAACAGACGAGTTTGGGATGGTAACTTGGTATATTAGACAGGGTGGAATTCTCAGAGCCGTAAGCCTGGTCTATCCCTACACGGTGTCTCGATGATAACTGAGGCACTGCCCCGAGCATGGCTCATAGCGTTCAAAGTATTGACCTTTGACATGGGTGACCTTTGACATTGGGCTAACGGTTGCATCAGTTGGTCACGAGAGCAGAAACGGTTATACCCTATGAACTCTCACTGAGCTTACAGTGACAGCTCGGCTACGGTACATATGTCGTCTCGACATACCTCTATACAAACTAAAGACAACAGGCGTACGACTCTGAGCTGATTCTATACAATATCAAAGTACACAACAGTTGAATTTATACTTCACATAGATCTTATCGTGACAGAAAACAATCTACTTTACTATATGATATATCATGATACAAAGGAATTAAATAACTAAATGAGCTCATTTCTAGAAAATCATGATAAAAGAAAAAGAAAATTAATATATGTCGATCGATCGAATTGTCTTCATGTGATCTACGAATTCTGAGGAAATATATTTACAAGAAGGTAGTGATTAACAGACAAGGTAGATCTGGTGCACTCAAATCTATACTGTTAATTCTCAGAACTGGGAGAGAACGTGAACACACAATAATCTTACTAGATACTGGAAATCTGATAATAAAACACACAGTCAATAACTTCAGTTCTAAACTGGATTTTCTAATTTTCTATCTTTAGCTCACGACTTATGATCACTTTCCTACTGAATGAATGAACAGGCTCGGTGGAGTGGATGGATCTCTCCCCGGCTGAAATAGTTAGCTCAATAACACAAAGTATTAGCAAAGGAGAATGGCTCTCACTATCTCTTACTGCAGGTAATAATTACTCGACACACGACACTTTACTCTGCAAAGGAATTACTGTCAACTGGGAAAGATCACTATCTGGAACACATGGGACAACAACTGGCACTCTAGTGAATACACTAGCAACAGAGAAACAGCTTTCTGCAATTGCTTTTGCATCAGCGAGAGATACTATAACTCATTCAAGTAGTCTTTCTTCAACAAAGTGTCCCCTGGAGAGGAACTACTACTTGAACTAGCAACATTGCAAAAATAGACTCAGTACTCAAGGCGGTCCGGGATACCTCCGGCACCCTAGGCATCATGGCTACAATAGATTATGATTACGATAATTTACATAAACCCATAAAAAATTACAGCGTATCTAACAGCAAGTAAGCAAATTAAAAAAATAGGTCTTGATGACTTGCAAGGCGGTGGCAGGAAAACTGGAAACGTTCAAATCTGGAGGATTATTACAGGTGGTGCAAGAATGTGAGGGAGGAAATGGCACTGCAATATAGAGACATGTATATCCACAGTAATGCCAAAATATTCCAGGTGAGAAAAAGTGGAAAAGGAAGTGCACAAGTGGCAAGGGGGCAAAGGTGAGAATATGAGGGTGGGGAGGTAATGACAAAGGGTCAGTAGAGTAAGTGGGTAAGTGAAAAAATGGGAGGGAGAAAATGAGGGTGAGGGAAGGGTTGAGAATAAATGGCTGAAGGGCAATAAGAGCGAAGGTAGGGGTAAATAAGAGGGGAAGAGTAACAAAAAGGGAGAGTTGATAATGAGTGGGAGAGGTGATATACCTACCTACCTGGAGTGTGTTCCAGGGGTCAACATCCCTGAGGCCAGGTCTATGACCAGGCCTTGCAGTGGATCAGGACCTGATCAACCAGACTGTTATTGCTGGCCGCACACAATCCAACGTACAAACCACAGCCTGGCTGGTCAGGTACTGACTTTAGGTACCTGCCAAGCACCTTCTTGAAGACAGGCAGGGGTCTATTGGTACTCCCCCTTATGTATGCTGGGAGACAGTTGAAGTGCTATCTCTTAGTGTATTCATAGAACCCCTGCTTTTCATTGAGAGACATGTTGCACCGCCTGCCGATAGTAAGTGGGAGAGGCTGTGATGGATATGTGGTGTCACTGGACTGCCAGCAACAACAGCCTGGTTGACCAGACAAGCAACACACAAGCCTGGCCTAGGGCTGAGCTGTAGTAGAATAACTCTCGAAATTCATGAAAGGTAAGTGATAGAGGTGATAGCAAGTGATAGAGGTGATAGCAAGTGATAGAGGTGATAGCAAGTGATAGAGGTGATAGCAAGTGGTAGAGGTGATAGCAAGTGGTAGAGGTGATAGCAAGTGGTAGAGGTGATAGCAAGTGGTAGAGGTGATAGTATGTGGCTCAGGCGAGAGTAAGTGGGACAGGTGAGAGTAAGTGGCAGAGGTAACAGTAAGCGGCAGAGATAAGTATAAGAGGCGATAGTAAGTCGCAGAGGTGATGGTAAGTAGCAGTGATAGTAAGTGGTAGAGGTGATAGTAAGTGGCAGAGGTGATAGTAAGTGGTAGAGGTGATAGTAAGTGGTAGAGGTGATAGTAAGTGGTAGAGGTGATAGTAAGTGGTAGAGGTGATAGTAAGTGGTAGAGGTGATAGTAAGTGGTAGAGGTGATAGTAAGTGGTAGAGGTGATAGTAAGTGGTAGAGGTGATAGTAAGTGGTAGAGGTGATAGTAAGTGGTAGAGGTGATAGTAAGTGGTAGAGGTGATAGTAAGTGGTAGAGGTGATAGTAAGTGGTAGAGGTGATAGTAAGTGGTAGAGGTGATAGTAAGTGGTAGAGGTGATAGTAAGTGGTAGAGGTGATAGTAAGTGGTAGAGGTGATAGTAAGTGGTAGAGGTGATAGTAAGTGGCAGAGGTGATAGTAAGTGGTAGAGGTGATAGTAAGTGGTAGTGAAAGAGGTGCAAGAATCCTCCGGTGTAAACCCGGGGAGAGATGAATACACTCAACAGCCTCCCTCCCTTCATAACAGACCTCTGGCTGTCTTTAACAGCCTCCCTCCCTTCACAACAGACCTCTGGCTGTCTTCAAGAGGGAACTCTACAAGTTACTCAAATCAGCGGCGGATACTAACAGCTTGATCGATCAGGCCAGCAACCAGGACAGGTCTGAGACCGGGCCGCGGGGGCGTTGGCATCTGGAAGCGACTTCAGGTCATCTCCAGGAGTGATAAGAGAGGTGGTAAGTGAAAGGGGTGGTAATAAGTGGAAGGGAGAGGGTCAGTAGAAAAGAGTGATAGTGTAAGTCAGTGAACTGTAATACCCCACGACCAGTTGTGCCACATTCTCCTTTACCACAACCACGTTGCTGCACTTACAACTACTGCTACTACCACCACCAGTGCACTATTATATTGCCACATCTACTACTGCTACTACGATTATTACCGCCGCCACCCTTACTGCTGCTACCACTATTCCTACTACTAATGCTATTACTCCTGTTATTACCACTATTACTATCGCAACAAAGCCATGGTGGTAAATTACAACTACAAGCTAGAATGCTAGATACTAGTGGTTGTACATCCTTGACCGCTATGCTGTGTGTATAATGTGACACCCACCCTGTACACATTGCTGCTACCACTACTTTCTCACTACCACCACCACCACTACTACTAATATTGCTATCACCATCACTACCAAGATCACAACTACCACCACCATGTACAGAGTAATGGTGCTAGGACGGTGCCTTGGGAGTGCTGAGAGTTTTTCTTTATGACTGGACTTTTGTTTTGCTTACTAATCATCTGTGAGCTGTTAAAATATTAAATATCAATTTCCCCACCTTTACCTTTGATATGCCCGGCCATGGGCCATTCTCGTCTGTTGTTTGCCTGGTCAACCAGGCTGTTGCTGCTGTTATACCTATTAATGTCATTTCATGGTCATATTTGTCAAATACCTTGAGCTAAAGTTCGCCACGGCCATGCTAGCGGGAGATTCGTCTGTAAAAATTTGCATTTGTGGACACAGTGGTGCCTATGCTAACCTTCGTATGGTGTAGAAATATACCTAGTTAGATGAATATTATTAAAGCTAGCTGGCCTTGTGGATAACGCGGCGGTCTAGAGTTTTGAGACTCTCTGACCGCGGGTTCTAACCCCACCCGTGGTATGGTTTGTTTGCAATTGTGTCATTACAATTTCGTGAGTCATCTAATAGTTGTGATAGGCTCAAAAGTCATACTGACTTGAGTTATGCAACTCATGTTTCCTTAAAAGTCTGTAATTTCGCGTCTCACAACCCCTTTCAAAAAACTTTGCGTGTGGTGCTATAGGGCTTCTCATCTGTAATTGTTTTGCTACTGCGCTGCTGCTTCCTTTGTGAAGAGGGATTATGTTTGAACTTTTTAAAGCTCTGGGATTCTACGTGTTCTCAACTGCTTCTCCGCACAACATTGAGTGACACACAAATAACCCACACATCGATCCCCTATGTGCGGGTTATTTGTGTATTGCTAGTCACGGTATTGTGACTTCTTATTCAACACTGAGTAATCTTGATGAACAAAAGGCACAATACCGTGACAATACATAAATAACCCACACACAGAAGCTTACCACAACGTTTCGGCGGTCTGACTTGCACCATTTACAGTTTCTTTATAACACATTCCAGGAATAGTTATGTTGTCTATTTCCTTTACGAAGTCTGAAAGATTAGTGTTAATATCGTATATAGTCTGTAGAAGGCTCAACACTGACTTATACTGTTCTTTCGAGATTTCTCTCATTTCTTTATTTTCTGAGTATAAATCTCCCTTTAGTAAATGAATTGCGAATTTTCTACTCCCAGGCTCGTCTGCTTGCCTGGTCAACCAGACTGTTGCTGCTGGTGACCCGCTGACCCATATATCCCTCACAGCCTGGCTGATCTGGCACCTGGTGTAGCTACTTATCCAGTTCCTCTTGAAGCCTTCTACACTTGTCCCAACAACAGTGTTTCTGATATCCTCTGGTAAGATGTTGCCACGAATGTTGATACATTGTTCCCTTGTTGTGCCCACCGCACCCATTAAGAAATCATTAGTGTGGTAGTCCGCGAAGACTCCAATTATAATGGGAGTCTTCGCGGACTACCACACTAATGATGATAACTATTATATTAATGGGAACGCGCTAAACCCGTAGTGGGGGTGTCACACGGGAATCTGGAGGAATGGGAAGCAATCAGATTCGATCTGAAAGAGAGGTCAAGTTCAATTCTTTGGATCAAGAGCCCCTCAGCATCATCATGGCACCTTCCTTGAGGGTTCAGGGGGCTACAAACACTTGTATGTAATTGATTTAGAAAAAACAACAAGTTGAAGAATGAGAGACGTGCAATATTAGATAATCTTTATTGAGAAAACGTTTCTCCAGCCAGCGGCTTCTTCAGTCCAGTGGCTTCTTCTGCAGTATTGACCAGGCAAGCACCAGAAGAGCCTGGCCCATGGCCGGGCTCAGAGAGTAGATACTCTCGAAACTCTTCAAAGGTATATCAAAGGTATGGCACTGAAGCCGCCACTGGCTGGCGAAACGTTTGCTCATTAAAGATTACCAAATGCCGCACAAGTGTCTCATTCTCCAAGTGTAACATATTTTTCTATCAGCAGGACATTCGTAAAGGAACTTTATTTGTTCATCTGTTTTTGTCTTTTATATTTGCAAAGATAACGGCGATTGAATAACTAAAGTGTAACGAACACTTACCAATACTCGATAATAAAACACTCGATGATAACCCGCATGGAGAGACAAACTCGGAAGATTAATTGATCTGTATATTTCGACCCCGTTCTGGGACCCTCTTCAGTGAAGAGGGTCGAAATATACATATCAATCAATGTTCTGAGTTTCTGTCTTCATGCGGGTCATTATTGAGCATAAAGGATATTCAGAGAGTAGATACTCTCGAAACTCGTCAAAGGTATATCAAAGGTAAGGTGGGTGTTGTTTTGAAGTGACTGAGTTACTACAGGCGATAGCGAGTGCAGTATTGCGAACACCTTGTTAGTTCCCGATCAGCCGGCAGGCACCAACAGCTTGATTAATCAGGCTGTCAACCAGGAGGCCTGGTGTTGGATCGGGTTGTAGGGGGGTGTTACCCCTCCCCCGGAATGGAATTAAATAAAGGTAACCCTATCCTCCCTCCAGAGACAATAAGAGAGACGTAGTGCAGGAGATAAACAACGCCAGCAGCAGTGTGCAGGACCCCGGCAACAAACAGTCATGTGACCAACCACACGATTCTCTATCACCTTTCTCATCACCGCCTCCCTCCAATCTCTACTGTGCCTCCCTCATCCGAATCTCTACTGTGCCTCCCTCCAATCTCTACTGTGCCTCCTCTCCTGTGCCTCCTCAATCTCTACTGTGCCTCCTCCAATCTCTACTGTCCTCAATCTCTACTGTGCCTCCCTCCAATCTCTGACTGTGCCTCCCTCCAATCTCTACTGTGCCTCCCTCCAATCTCTACTGTGCCTCCCTCAATCTCTACTGTGCCTCCCTCCAATCTCTACTGTGCCTCCCTCCAATCTCTACTGTGCCTCCCTCCAATCTCTACTGTGCCTCCCTCCAATCTCTACTGTGCCTCCCTCAATCTCTACTGTGCCTCCCTCCAATCTCTACTGTGCCTCCCTCCAATCTCTACTGTGCCTCCCTCCAATCTCTACTGTGCCTCCCTCCAATCTCTACTGTGCCTCCCTCCAATCTCTACTGTGCCTCCCTCCAATCTCTACTGTGCCTCCCTCCAATCTCTACTGTGCCTCCCTCCAATCTCTACTGTGCCTCCCTCCAATCTCTACTGTGCCTCCCTCCAATCTCTACTGTGCCTCCCTCCAATCTCTACTGTGCCTCCCTCCAATCTCTACTGTGCCTCCCTCCAATCTCTACTGTGCCTCCCTCCAATCTCTACTGTGCCTCCCTCCAATCTCTACTGTGCCTCCCTCCAATCTCTACTGTGCCTCCCTCCAATCTCTACTGTGCCTCCCTCCAATCTCTACTGTGCCTCCCTCCAATCTCTACTGTGCCTCCCTCCAATCTCTACTGTGCCTCCCTCCAATCTCTACTGTGCCTCCCTCCAATCTCTACTGTGCCTCCCTCCAATCTCTACTGTGCCTCCCTCCAATCTCTACTGTGCCTCCCTCCAATCTCTACTGTGCCTCCCTCCAATCTCTACTGTGCCTCCCTCCAATCTCTACTGTGCCTCCCTCCAATCTCTACTGTGCCTCCCTCCAATCTCTACTGTGCCTCCCTCCAATCTCTACTGTGCCTCCCTCCAATCTCTACTGTGCCTCCCTCCAATCTCTACTGTCCTCCCCTCAATCTCTACTGTGCCTCCCTCCAATCTCTACTGTGCCTCCCTCCAATCTCTACTGTGCCTCCCTCCAATCTCTACTGTGCCTCCCTCCAATCTCTACTGTACCCCCTCCAATCTCTACTGTGCCTCCCTCCAATCTCTACTGTGCTCCCTCCAATCTCTACTGTGCCTCCCTCCAATCTCTACTGTCCCCTCAATCTCTACTGTGCCTCCCTCCAATCTCTACTGTGCCTCCCTCAATCTCTACTGTGCCTCCCTCCAATCTCTACTGTGCCTCCCTCCAATCTCTACTGTGCCTCCCTCCAATCTCTACTGTGCCTCCCTCCCCCAGGCCCTCTTACACTGTAACGTACTTCTGTACATCATTTAGTGTTTGTTTATTTAGTGTTCATTATAAGGAGTGTCATTATAACGAGGCCTGGTTGATCAGACCTTGATCTACCAGGAGGCTTGGTCTAGGACCGGGCCGCGGAGGCGCTGACATCCCTCAGGTATCTTTGAAATACATTTGAAGTTGATAAGACACACAAGCATCAATTCGAAAGTTCCCAATTTCTGCTTCAATGTCTTATCAAGTACAACTTACTGATAGGCTGATACTTTATCAAGGGGATAACATTCTTTGTCTACACAAATGCATTAAAGCACCACCCATCTTTTTCTCCTCGTCAGTGAAAGATAAGGTAAACATAGAACTGACGAGGGGAAAACAGTGAGTGGTACAATGAGGCATCTGTGGAGACAACGTTATCCATGGAGGCAAAAAGTGGAATTTACCGGAGTATAGTAGTACTAACACTTTTATATCGGTGTGAAACATGAGTTTTAAATGCCACAGTGAGAAGGTTGGAGGCAGGGGAGATGTGTTTGAGGGTAATGTATGGTGTGAATATTATGTAGAGAATTCGCAGTCTGGGGATTAGGTGTGGGAATGCCAAAAATATTGGGAGGGCTGACGAGAGGGTGGTGAGGTGGCTTGTACATTTAAAGGAGATGGAGCAAAATAGGATGACTAGTAGAGATGATAAAACTGAAATGGGGGGAATGAGGGGTAGGGATCTACCTGGAGGGCATTCCGGGGATCAACGCCCCCGCGGCCCGGTCCATGACTAGGCCTCCTGGTGGATCAAGGCCTGATCAACAAGGCTGTTACTGCTGGCCGCACGTAGTCCAACGTACTAACCACAGCCCGGCTGATCTGGCACCGACTCTAGGTACCTGTCCAGCTTCCTCTTGAAGACAACCAGGAGTCTATTGGCAACTCGTCATAGGAAAGACGGGGTAAAGGAAGTTTTGTGTGATAGGGACTTGGACTTCCAACAGGCGTGTTAGATAGGAGTAGGGGCAATTTGGTTATGATTTAACGTGCTGTTGGAGTGTGAGCAAGGTAACATGAAAGGATTCAGTGAAACCGGTTAGCCGGATTCGGGGTCCTATAGGTGGGAAGTGCACTACCCGCACTCTGGAGAGGTGGTGATGTTGCAGTGTGGAGGGGCATCTGAACTATATGCCAGCAAGTTTCTGGTAAAACAGTGATTGAAAGAATGATTGTGAAAGCGTTTCCTTTTTGATCACCCTATCTGAATAGAAGAGTGCCGGTGTGGTAATGATAAAGCCAGTGGTGGGCAAAACGTCTACACATAAAGGTACCCAGATATTGTACATGTTTCTAATCCTTCATCTTGTCCGTATTGTATACCATTTATGTACAACATACTTCATTATTTTCCATTATTATATTGTGCGATAAACTTGATACTAAGCCAGGGTGGAGGTGCTTGGCACAACCATCCACTGACTACTTGGCTAACGAGCAGTGGGTGTGGCTACAATCTGACAAACTGCCAGGCAGGGGCGACGCCCCCGTATGTTCTGTTTGGTTATATTACTGATTGTCCATCTGCCTACTTTTCCTGTTATACCTGTTGATCTTATTGTACTATTACTTCATAATCGCATTTGTCAATACTTTCGTGTAAAGCATTGGTTTGGTAATAGAGTTGTGGATGAGTGGAACAAACTCCCGAGTACCGTCATAGATGCTAAGACGTTGTGTAGTTTTAAAAATAGGTTAGATAAATACATGGGTGGGTGTGGATGGGTGTGAGTTTGGACCTGACTAGCTTGTACTACCAGGTCAGTAGCTGTACTAATTCCTTAAGTGGAAGTGACCTGACCAGGTGGTCGGCTGACCAGGTGGTCGGCTGGACAATTATATGAGTGGGTGCGGTTGGGGGTGAATTGGTCCTGACTAGCTTGTGCTAGGTCAGATGCAGTGTTCCTTCCTTAAGTGAATGTAACCTGACCTGGCTGGGTCGGGGCATTGGCTTAAGCCGTTGGAGATTTGGACCTGCCTCGCATGGGCCAGTAGGCCTGCTGCAGTGTTCCTTCTTTCTTATGTTCTTATGTTCTATGCAGACAGCATCTGCCTCTTGGTTTTCTTCCCGAGCCAAAGTAATTTTATTAAAATGATGTAACGGCTGTGAAAAGCATCATGTTTTTGTTTTAAATCCATGTAACTTAGGTTGTGCAGGTCATACTTTCCGATCACTCTTCAAAGACTTATGATGTGTGCTGTCAGCGTTACTTATCTGCAAGTTTTTGCCAGGACTCTACTGCCTCCTTTCTGCAGAGGAGCTGTGTCTGCACTGTTTAATGCTCTCTCTCTCCTGATGTTAAGAGATGTGTAAAGACTCCTGGAGGCAGTGTTAAAGTGTTCCCAGTAGACAACCACTCATGTCATCTCTTATTAACAACGAATAAGACATATCTGCAATACCTGGATATTTTTATTGCCGAAAAGTTTCGCCTACGCAGCAGGCTTCTTTAGTCGAATACAGGAGAAAACGTTTTGCCAATGAAAACACCCAAGTGTGTTATTGATCAACCTGTGGGTACTGTATACCACTCCCAGTCACTTACTGTTCACCACCTACCAGTCAACACCAGTGTAGCAGCAACACATACACAGTAACATACATTTCTCAGTTATATTTCATCATTTACAAAGCACTAAAGCATTTAATCAATGTTCGCTTTAAACACACAACGCTTCTAACATTAGCAAATGCGTAGCATCATTATCATCCTGCTACTATCCTCATCATTCACTCATATAAATCTCTATGACAACACAAGTCATACTGTTCACATTCCACAATCCAAAGCCATAATTCGTTGTGTCATCGGCAGTAAATGGTGCAAATTTAAACGAAGGGGAAAATGTCCCCACCATTTATGCCGAAAGAGAAGCTGGGTTCATAGGCAGGCACACTGTAGGAAGAGTGGCACCCCTCCTAGGTACAAACAACTCAAACCTTTCCAGCGTGTTGGTGGCCCAGTGCAGAGCGGAGGGTGATAGAGAGGGAAGGGAGGGGATGGGTGGGTGAGAGAAGGGGGAGGGGATGAAAACTTGCCAAGGTGAACCACTGACCACTCACTACCACAGTCATACGGCTAGTTTTTATTTTTTAATACCAGGACAACCATCACCACCACCACTACCACCACAACCATCACCACAAACATTACCACCACTACCATCACCATCATCACACAACCATCACCACTACCACAACCACCATCACTACACACTGACGAGACAGCCATATACCACCAATAACCAGTAACATACCCAGATAACTAATTATATCTCCTACTCTCACTCTTCTACCTAAATATTCTTACACGATTACCAATGTTTACCTTTTCTTACATTTACCTTACGAACGACTCTAGGGGATCACCGCCCCAGGGATCTGGTCCCAGACTAGGCCTTCCGGTTGTTGTTAATGTAAATATATACTAAATAATCTTATTACAGTATAAAGGGGTGCTGGGGATGCAGGGAGAGAGATCATTCAGTGGATGCTGAGGTTATCTGCTGAAATAACTACAGCATTTAACAACGTCTACATG
This sequence comes from Cherax destructor, assembly GCA_009830355.1. Classification (NCBI taxonomy): domain Eukaryota; kingdom Metazoa; phylum Arthropoda; class Malacostraca; order Decapoda; family Parastacidae; genus Cherax; species Cherax destructor. Next base: position 26,501 of record WNWK01007962.1, on the reverse strand, counting down.
AATGAGGATAGAGGAGCAGTAGGCTCTCTTCCTTCCCTTACCTCCCACTTGACCCAAGAACACAGCCGCATGCTTTACAACGTCAGTTGCAAGTAGAAAAACGTAGAATCTTAATATTAACGTATCGTTATTACTGACATTACTACTAAGACTACAACTATGGCTACCACTAATGCTACGGATTACTCTTTACTAAATGCCAAAGACTACTCTTTGGGTTAAATTTGTTAGAACTAAATGTAACACAAGATTCAAAATGGCTGGCAGAGTAGTTTGACTTTACTTAACATTTCTTATATACGTGGGAAAGCCTGTTCATTTAAAGTAGTAATACAACCCGTTGTATTAGTAGTAATATTAATGATTGTTATAGTAGTACATATAGTCGTAGTTCTAGTAGCGTTAGTGGAAGTCAAATCAGAGAATACCAAAGTATAAATCTCTGTTCTTCAAGACATTCTTTCTCATTCTCATATGCGACTGAGACATAAATCAGCATCGTATCACCCTCTTCCAGATGATACTAGAGTGTGTGCGAGTGACAGCCACTGAGGTCAGGTTAGGTAAGATTTGTCAGGAAACAGGACAAGTGTTTCCTGACGCGGGTCTTAGTCATATGATGACCCCGCTGGAGCTTTTGGTCATCTGACCAAGGCCTTCCACTGGCTACCCGTCCACCCCTTTAAAAATTATACAGTCATTGAGGATCCAACAAACCTCCACACTGATACAAATCAGATCTTCTGGTGGCCCGCAAAAAAACAATACCAGGTCCAGTTATTTCGCTATGGGAAAATTTGAAGAAATAAAATCTGGTACGAAGAATAAAGCAAACCACTCCACAGAGGTGAAGAATAATGCGTGGGACGTAAGAGTGATAATATCGGATCTTATATTGAAAGATCACGACAGTGATGCTATCACAACCACAGGGAAAATGATAGGACGGATAATTAAAACCTTCAGAAAGAGATATGCCTAATTAAAACCTTCAGCAAGAGATATGCCAAGTCAATGCTGATACCGTTCAAGACACTTGTTCTCTCTAGGCTGGCATACTGATATAATCTAACAGAATCTTTAAGGCAGGAGACATTGTAGATCGAGAGAAAGTACAGAGAATCTCCACTGCTCGTAAAAATTCAGTCAAGAATCTAAATTACTGGGAAAACTTGCAGTTCCTTGAACTGTACTTCCTGAAACGTACGCGTAAAAAATACATTATAATTTAAACCTGGAAAATTCTGGAGGGTCCCAAATCTGCACACACAAGTCAATGTATGAGACTGAGCACACGGTGCACAGTACGTCTAGGAAAAAATAAATGGGACCTTGATAAGTTCCTCAAGGCAGTTCCTGATCACCAGATATATATATATATATATATATATATATATATATATATATATATATATATATATATATATACATATATATATATATATATATATATATATATATATATATATATATATATATATATATATATATATATACATATATATAAACATATATATAACAGAGAGAGAGAGAGAGAGAGAGAGAGAGAGAGAGAGAGAGAGAGAGAGAGAGAGACAGACAGATTGATTCTCACTGAGAACAAGTGGTGAGGCACAACAGTCAAGGGCACAAGTTTTAACTAGTACCACTAGTACCGTCCAGTAGACTTAATAGTTACCAGGTATATACAAAAAAGGTGACACCAAGAGCGAGGTAGTTAGCCTTGCGAGGAGCTTTATTTGTGGTGTCCACACTTGCTGCTATAACAAGGAAGCAGACTAACGTGTTTTAAACTACATGGGAAGTATCTCAGATGAGTCTACCAACACTATCTATTCTGAGAAACATCTCACATAATTCTACCACATACGTGAATATGTTGATATTACCTGTGTACGATAGTGGCTAGTTTATTGTGCACTCCATAACCATACTGTGGATAGTAGTGGCTAGTTTATTGTGCACTCCATAACCATACTGTGGATGGTAGTGGCTAGTTTATTGTGCACTCCATAACCATACTGTGGATGGTAGTGGCTAGTTTATTGTACACTCCATTACCATACTGTGGATGGTAGTGGCTAGTTTATTGTGCACTCCATAACCATACTGTGGATGGTAGTGGCTAGTTTATTGTGCACTATAACCATACTGTGGATGGTAGTGGCTAGTTTATTGTGCACTCCATTACCATACTGTGGATGGTAGTGGCTAGTTTATTGTACACTCCATTACCATACTGTGGATGGTAGTGGCTAGTTTATTGTGCACTCCATAACCATACTGTGGATGGTAGTGGCTAGTTGTGCACACCATTACCATACTGTGGATGGTAGTGGCTAGTTTATTGTGCACTCCATTACCATACTGTGGATGGTAGTGGCTAGTTATTGTGCACCCATTCCATACTGTGGATGGTAGTTGCTAGTTTATTGTGCTACATTACCATGACTGTGGATGGTGTGGCAGGGTTACGGCCTCCATTGAACACATACTGTGGATGTATTGCTGGGTTTTTTGTACAATTCTGATCAACCATGCTGTGGATGGTAGTGGCTAGTTTATTGTGCACTCATACATACTGTGGATGGTAGTGCTAGTTTATTTGTACACTCCATAACCATTCTGTGGATGGTATGGCGAGGAGTTATGGCAAGCGATTACCATACGAGGATGGTAGTAGCGAGTTACTGTGCACTATCCATACCATACTGATGGATGGTAGTGGCTAGTTTATTGTGCACTCCATAACCATACTGTGGATGGTAGTGGCTAGTTTATTGTGCACCTATCCATCCTGTGGATGGTGGTGTGTCGAAAGTGCTTCTACCCTAGCAACCCGGTCTACATCTAAGCTTTCTTGACATTTGATCAAGCAGACTGCTGGTGCTGGCGGCCAGCAGGTCTACACGGCCGTCCAGTGCTGAAACATCTGTCTTTATTCCGGTGATATATATTACCTGCTGGTATTATGTTGGTACGTTGAAGTTGCTGATCAACCAGGCTGTAGTGCCTAAGACTGCGTGCTGCTAGCCCAAACAGCCTAATTGATCTGTCTAATGACAAGACATTAGTTTCAGGTCACGTCGTACTTTACCTTCTTGTGACTCCTGGAGGCTAGAAACTAGCGTGAGAGGGGGGGAGGTAATGAGACGAGGAGGAGGGGGTAATGAGACAAGGAGGAGGGGTAATGAGACGAGGAGGAGTGATCAGACGAGAAAAACGTGACACCTGTGGCACTGATCTGGCATACGCCCACCGGAAGTGAATAAGGTATAAACAGGCAGTAGGATAGATAAATATGGAAATATATATTAATAAACCACAGCAAGGCTTGTTTACAGGAACCCTGAGTGGGTTTATAAAACACAGTTACTTTTGAAGAGTTTCGAGAGTTTACTCTCGGAGCCCGGCCATGGGCCAGGCTCGAGTGGGTTTATAAGAGAGGCAACAGAAGCTAAACCACAATAAGGTTTATGAGAGATAAACCACAAGTGGATTTATATAAGATGGGTTTTTAGAAGAACGGGTATCTGCCTGCCGCCCAAGTCAAACCACAAGTGGATTTATGGTACAACAGAAATGTAACCACAAATAGGTTTATAAAACAGAGGCAACAGAAATCAAACCACAGGCTGGAAGGAAATACTGGAGAAAATGTAAAATAAACCCAGTGAAAATCAAGGGGGCACAATGGGCACAGTACGAGAACACTGACTCAACATCCATGGTCCAAGATTACCACTGTACCATCTTACCAGAAGTACCTCCCCGTCAAGTGTCAGATCAACCAGGTTGTGATGGATATGTAACAGCCTGGGAGACCAGGCATGCACCAGACGAGGCTGGCTATACATCAGCATCAACCTCAGACGAGCATGGCCCATGGCCGGGCTCCAGGAGTAGAAAAACTCAAAACTCATCAAAGGTATAGCGTGGTGTTTGTTTCAACTATAGCTGCTGTGTTGTTTCTATGTCTGTTTATCTTCTTCCTCTTTATTCCTTGTTCTTGTGCTTACTTTTTTCTTTTTCCATCCCCCCCCCCCCTTTTTTTATACTACTGGCCTTTGCCTAGATGAATTTCTTTGTAATCCATGGAAGGATTTTCTCTGTAATCCCTTCATACGTCGCTGATATACCTCCCTCCCTGATGGGAGGCGGGGGGGGGGAGCAAGAAAGCATGTGCAGTATCAAGTTTGTATGTGTCAAGTGAGTGGTAGTGAACTGTTGTGTCAAGTGAGTGGTAGTGAACTGTTGTGTCAAGTGAGTGGTAGTGAACTGTTGTGTCAAGTGAGTGGTAGTGAACTGTTGTGTCAAGTGAGTGGTAGTGAACTGTTGTGTCAAGTGAGTGGTAGTGAACTGTTGTGTCAAGTGAGTGGTAGTGAACTGTTGTGTCAAGTGAGTGGTAGTGAACTGTTGTGTCAAGTGAGTGGTAGTGAACTGTTGTGTCAAGTGAGTGGTAGTGAACTGTTGTGTCAAGTGAGTGGTAGTGAACTGTTGTGTCAAGTGAGTGGTAGTGAACTGTTGTGTCAAGTGAGTGGTAGTGAACTGTTGTGTCAAGTGAGTGGTAGTGAACTGTTGTGTCAAGTGAGTGGTAGTGAACTGTTGTGTCAAGTGAGTGGTAGTGAACTGTTGTGTCAAGTGAGTGGTAGTGAACTGTTGTGTCAAGTGAGTGGTAGTGAACTGTTGTGTCAAGTGAGTGGTAGTGAACTGTTGTGTCAAGTGAGTGGTAGTGAACTGTTGTGTCAAGTGAGTGGTAGTGAACTGTTGTGTCAAGTGAGTGGTAGTGAACTGTTGTGTCAAGTGAGTGGTAGTGAACTGTTGTGTCAAGTGAGTGGTAGTGAACTGTTGTGTCAAGTGAGTGGTAGTGAACTGTTGTGTCAAGTGAGTGGTAGTGAACTGTTGTGTCAAGTGAGTGGTAGTGAACTGTTGTGTCAAGTGAGTGGTAGTGAACTGTTGTGTCAAGTGAGTGGTAGTGAACTGTTGTGTCAAGTGAGTGGTAGTGAACTGTTGTGTCAAGTGAGTGGTAGTGAACTGTTGTGTCAAGTGAGTGGTAGTGAACTGTTGTGTCAGTGAGTGGTAGTGAACTGTTGTGTCAAGTGAGTGGTAGTGAACTGTTGTGTCAAGTGAGTGGTAGTGAACTGTTGTGTCAAGTGAGTGGTAGTGAACTGTTGTGTCAAGTGAGTGGTAGTGAACTGTTGTGTCAAGTGAGTGGTAGTGAACTGTTGTGTCAAGTGAGTGGTAGTGAACTGTTGTGTCAAGTGAGTGGTAGTGAACTGTTGTGTCAAGTGAGTGGTAGTGAACTGTTGTGTCAAGTGAGTGGTAGTGAACTGTTGTGTCAAGTGAGTGGTAGTGAACTGTTGTGTCAAGTGAGTGGTAGTGAACTGTTGTGTCAAGTGAGTGGTAGTGAACTGTTGTGTCAAGTGAGTGGTAGTGAACTGTTGTGTCAAGTGAGTGGTAGTGAACTGTGGGTCAACAAATGTACTCAGGACAGCATGGCGCCAAGTTAACATTACCAGCTGCCATCCCCACCACACCCGTGTTACACCCCGTGTTATACCACACACCCGTGTTACACCCCGTGTTATACCACACACCCGTGTTATACCACACACCCGTGTTACACCACACACCCGTCTTACACCCCGTGTTATACCACACACCCGTGTTACACCCCGTGTTATACCACACACCCGTGTATACACCTGACACACCCGTCTACACCACGTGAACACCTGTTGCACACCGTGAGTGTAACCACCACTGTTCACACCGTGTAGCACCACCGTGAGTGTACCCCGACACACCCGTGTTACCACCACGTGACACCCGGCTATACACCTGTTACACACAGCACGTGTTACTGACACACCCGTGTCACGTGTACACCACACACCGTGTTACTACACCTACACCGTGTATACACACACACACCCGTGCTAACCACACACCCGTAGTTACACCTTACACACCCGTGTACTACACTCCCGTTCACACCCGTGATTACACCACACACCGTGTTACACGTGTTAACCACACACCCTGTGCTACACACACACCCTGTACACCACACACCCGCACAGTTACACCACGTGTACACACCGTGCTAACCCTGTACACCACGTACACCGTGTTATACCACACCGTGTTACACTACACCGTTACACACACACCGTGTTACTACACACACCGTGTTACACCGTGACCAACCCGTGCTACACACACCGTGTACACCAACACCGTGTACACCACACACGCCGTGTATACACACCCGTGTAACCACACACCCGTGCTACACCACACCCGTGCTACACCACACACCCGTCCCGTTACACCACACACCTACGCACTACACACACCGCACTACACCACACACCCGCACTACACCACACACCGCCTACACACACACCCGCACTACACCACCGTACACCACCCGCACTACACTCACACACCCCGTACACCACACCACACACACCGCACACACACCACACACCACTACACACACCCGCTACACACACCCGCACTACACCACCCGCACTACACCACACACCCGCACTACACCACACACCGCACTACACACACCGCCTACACCACACACCGCACTACACCACACACCGCACACACCACGACACCCGCTACACCACACACCGACTACACACACACCCGCAACACACACACGCACTACACCACACACCGCACACCCACACACACCGCACTACACACACACCGCTACACACACACCCGAAACACACACCGCCTACACCTACACACCCGCACTACACCACACCCGACTACACCACACACGCACACACACACACCACGCACTACACACACCGCACTACACCACACACCCGCACTACACACACACCCGCACTACACACACACCGCACTACACCACACACCGCACTACACCACACACCGCTACACACACCGCACTACACCACACACCGCACACACCACCCCCACACACACCCCGCACTACACACACACACCGCACTACACCACACCCGCACACACCACACCGCACTACTACACACCGCACTACACTACACACGCACTACACCACACACCGCACTACACTACACACCGCCACCATACACCGCACACACACACCGACTACACTACACACCCGCACTACACTACACACCCGCACTCACACACACTACCACACACCGACTACACCACACGCACTACACCACACACCCGCACTACACTACACACACCCGCACTACACACACACCCGCTACACACACACCGCTACACACACACCGCACCTACACACACCGCACTACACACACACCGCACTACACTACACACCGCACTACACTACACACCCGCACTACACTACACACCCGCACTACACCACACACCGCACTACACTCACACACCCGCCACACTACACACCGCACTACACACACACCGCACTACACACACACCCGCACTACACTACACACCCGCACTACACCACACACCCGCACTACACCACACACCCGCACTACACTACACACCCGCACTACACTCACACACCCGCACTACACCACACACCCGCACTACACCACACACCCGCACTACACCACACACCCGCACTACACCACACACCCGCACTACACCACACACCCGCACTACACTACACACCCGCACTACACTACACACCCGCACTACACTACACACACGCACTACACCACACACACGCACTACACTACACACACGCACTACACTACACACACGCACTACACTACACACACGCACTACACACACACGCACTACACACACCGCACTACACCACACACACGCACTACACTACACACCCGCACTACACCACACACCCGCACCACTACACACCCGCACTACACACACACCGCACTACACTACACACCCGCACTACACTACACACCCGCACTACACTACACACCCGCACTACACTACACACCCATATCTTTGACTTCAGTATGTTATGGCAGTGTGCAGATTTGGTAACAGACCCTCCAGTATCTTCCACATATAAATTATCATATAACTCTTTCTCTCTATCTTGTTCCAGTAAGTACGTATATAGGATATCGAGGCATCCCCAGTAATTTAAATGATTTATTAATGCTATGCGAGCTATCACTGGATTTATATTTCTTATTTTGAAGTGCCTCGCTCTGATATTTTGCTTGCGGCTGTGATAATGGCACTGTTGTGGTCTTTGGACACGAGATCCTCTGACATTATCACACAAAGATCTTCATGAAAATCACCTGGGTAAAAAGGCATGGAAAATTTGCGAGAGAATACAAGCAAAGTCTTCCACCATAATTTACACCTGGAAAGTCCTAGAGAGACTGGTCCCAAACCTGCACACAGAAATCACTCCACAAGAAAGGGAGAAACTTGGCAGACAGTGCAAAGTACCTCAAATGAAAAGAAAAACCAGGGGCGTGACCAGTATACTAAGAACTATACGTGTCAAAGTTTTCTCCCCGTCCCTGGATTTTTTCAGCGCCCCCCCCCCCCCGTGCAACATAAATGTCCTCAAATTATTATTATTATTATAATCAAATAGAAGCGCTAAACCACAGGGGTTATACAGCGCTGAAATGTCCTCAAAGATTTGTTAAGTTATACCATAAATTAAGGCAAGATCCTGGACTTCACCTTGCACAAGCAGACACAGGGATAGTAATTATGGACAAGGTAGATTATAGGGGAAGAATAACATACTGGAAAAGAACTGACGTGGCCCTTAACATGTTCATCAAATCAATTCCTGACCAGCCGGGCTGTGGTTAGTATGTCGGACTATGTGCGGCCAGCAGTAACAGCCTGGTTCATCAAGCCTTGATTCACCAGGAAGCCTGGTCTGGGACCGGGATACGGGGGCGTTGACCCCAGAATACATCCTTCAAGAACCTAAGACATGTAAAGACGGTCTGGGGTCTACTAAAATGTTTCTACATAGTGCCGAAACGTGCTCACTGCAGCAACAAGTGGGTATAAGACACGTAATACACAACAAGACTATTTTACATTACGTTTCGCCCATCAAGTCTTGAAACAGCTCAATCCTGAGCCAATAGTCTTTTAAAATGCTTGTCCTGTGCTGCGTGCTGAAACGTCTTAGATTTCTTTACGTAGTTATCTTATAGTGTTCTCGTTGCAGCCCGACCCTCTCTCCTCCCTCCCTACCCCCCCTCTCTCTCTCTCTCTCTCTCTCTCTGTTTCTCCACACTTAAGCTAATTAAGAAAAATACTCCACTAATTATGTTAATTTTCGTCATTGTCCTTCTGTGGAAGAGCAACATCTTCACCACAGCAACATCTTCACCACAGCAACATCTTCACCACAGCAACATCTTCACCACAGCAACATCTTCACCACAGCAACATCTTCACCACAGCAACATCTTCACCACAGCAACATCTTCACCACAGCAACATCTTCACCACAGCAACATCTTCACCACAGCAACATCTTCACCACAGCAACATCTTCACCACAGCAACATCTTCACCACAGCAACATCTTCACCACAGCATCATCTTCACCACAGCATCATCTTCACCACAGCAACATCTTCACCACAGCAACATCTTCACCACAGCAACATCTTCACCACAGCATCATCTTCACCACAGCAACATCTTCACCACAGCAACATCTTCACCACAGCATCTTCACCACAGCAATCATCTTCACCACAGCAACATCTTCACCACAGCAACATCTTCACCACAGCACATCTTCACCACAGCAACATCTTCACCACAGCAACATCTTCACCACAGCAACATCTTCACCACAGCAACATCTTCACCACAGCAAACATCTTCACCACAGCAACATCTTCACCACAGCAACATCTTCACCACAGCAACATCTTCACCACAGCAACATCTTCACCACAGCAACATCTTCACCACAGCAACATCTTCACCACAGCAACATCTTCACCACAGCAACATCTTAAAATCTTACCACAGCAACATCTTCACCACAGCAACATCTTCACCACAGCATCATCTTCACCACAGCAACATCTTCACCACAGCAACATCTTCACCACAGCAACATCTTCACCCCATCATCTTCACCACAGCAACATCTTCACCACAGCATCATCTTCACCAGCAACATCTTCACCAACACTACCACAGCCATCTTCACCACAGCAACATCTTCACCACAGCAATTAGACTCCATACTTCACCACGACAACATCTTCACCAAGCAACATCTTCACCACAGCAACATCTTCACCACAGCAACATCTTCACCACAGCAACATCTTCACCACAGCAACATCTTCACCACAGCACATCTTCACCAGCAACATCTTCACCACAGCAACATCTTCACCAAGCAACATCTTCACCACAGCACATCTTCACCAGAACAACATCTTCCTCAGCAACATCTTCACCACAGCAACATCTTCACCACAGCAAATCTTCACCACAGCAGACATCTTCACCACAGCATCATCTTCACCACAGCAACATCTTCACCACAGCAACATCTTCACCACAGCAACATCTTCACCACAGCAACATCTTCACCAGGACATCCGCACAGCTCATCTTCACCACAGCAACATCTTCACCACAGCACATTTACCACAGCAACATCTTCACCACAGCAACATCTTCACCACAGCACATCTTCACCACAGCAACATCTTCCACAGCAGCATCTTCACCACCCACATCTTCACCACGGCAACATCTTCACCACAGCAACATCTTCACACAGCATCTTCACCACAGCAACATCTTCACCAAGCAGACACACCACCCCTTCACACAGCAACATCTTCACCACAGCAACATCTTCACCACAGCAACATCTTCACCACAGCAACATCTTCACCACGAGCAACATCTTCACCACAGCACACTCACCACAGCAACACTTACCACAGATTTACCGGCATATCTTCCGAGAACATCTCACCACAGCAACATCTCCTGCAGCACATCTTCCGCATCTTCACCACAGACATCTTCCCGCATTCACCACCCTCTCACCAAGAAACACGCCATTTACCAAGCAACATCTCACCACTGCAATCTTGACGACACATCATCTGTAACAAATGCATCTACTGCAACTCACCACTGCATCTCTTCCGAGCCACTTCACCACATTGAGAGGAGCTTAAAGTAACGTGAGACCACCATCACCGTGGGACGGCTAATTGGAACAACACCACATGAATAAGAAAGCATTTCTTCTGCGTAGACAAGTGACCATGGTGAGCTGGAGGGTGGTGTAGAGAGGGCCAGCCACACATAGGTTAACATTTGGAACTCACAGCTAAGAGGAAGCCAGTATGACAGTGAGCTGGATGACTTGACCCCCTGACCAATGTGGTAACATCTGGGGGCTCCCCCACCCTGGGGGCTATCTTGTGGAGACCACCACCCCTGGGGGCTATCTTGTGGAGACCACCACCCCCGGGGGCCCATCTTGTGGAGACCACCACCCCTGGGGGCTATCTTGTGGAGACCACCACCCCCGGGGGCTATCTTGTGGAGACCACCACCCTGGGGGCTATCTTGTGGAGACCACCACCCCTGGGGCTATCTTGTGGAGACCACCACCCCTGGGGGCTATCTTGTGGAGACCACCACCCCTGGGGGCTATCTTGTGGAGACCACCACCCCTGGGGGCTATCTTGTGGAGACCACCACCCCTGGGGGCTATCTTGTGGAGACCACCACCCTGGGGGCTATCTTGTGGAGACCACCACCCCTGGGGGCTATCTTGTGGAGACCACCACCCCTGGGAGGCTATCTTGTGGAGACCACCACCCTGGGGGCTATCTTGTGGAGACCACCACCCCTGGGGGCTATCTTGTGGAGACCACCACCCCTGGGGGCTATCTTGTGGAGACCACCACCCCTGGGGGCTATCTTGTGGAGACCACCACCCCTGGGGGCTATCTTGTGGAGACCACCACCCCTGGGGGCTATCTTGTGGAGACCACCACCCCTGGGGGCTATCTTGTGGAGACCACCACCCTGGGGGCTATCTTGTGGAGACCACCACCCCTGGGGGCTATCTTGTGGAGACCACCACCCCTGGGGGCATCTTGTGGAGACCACCACCCCTGGGGCTATCTTGTGGAGACCACCACCCCTGGGGGCTATCTTGTGGAGACCACCACCCCTGGGGGCTATCTTGTGGAGACCACCACCCCTGGGGGCTATCTTGTGGAGACCACCACCCCTGGGGGCTATCTTGTGGAGACCACCACCCCTGGGGGCTATCTTGTGGAGACCACCACCCCTGGGGGCTATCTTGTGGAGACCACCACCCCTGGGGCTATCTTGTGGAGACCACCACCCCTGGGGGCTATCTTGTGGAGACCACCACCCCTGGGGGCTATCTTGTGGAGACCACCACCCTGGGGCTATCTTGTGGAGACCACCACCCCTGGGGCTATCTTGTGGAGACCACCCCCTGGGGGCTATCTTGTGGAGACCACCACCCCTGGGGGCTATCTTGTGGAGACCACCACCCCTGGGGGCTATCTTGTGGAGACCACCACCCCTGGGGGCTATCTTGTGGAGACCACCACCCCTGGGGGCTATCTTGTGGAGACCACCACCCCTGGGGGCTATCTTGTGGAGACCACCACCCCTGGGGGCTATCTTGTGGAAATCAAAACCCCTGGGGGGCCTTTACCATTGATATACCTTTGAAGAGTTTCGAGAGCGTCTTTACTCTCTGAGCCCGGCCATGGGCCAGGCTCGTCTGTTGCTCGCCTGGTCAACCAGGCTGTTGCTAATGGAGGTCCCAGCCGTGTTTCTGATATCTTCTGGTAAGATGTTGAATAGTCTGGGACCCCGGATGTTAATACAGCTCCTCACTGGGTTTCTTTTACACTTTCTCCCATATCTCTCACTCCAGTATGTTGTTATGGCAGTGGTAGGCCCTCGAGTACTTTCCAGGTATATATTATGTATCTCTCTCTCCTTCGCTCCAGTGAGTACATGTTCAAGACTTGAAGGCGTTCCCAGTAATTTAGGTGCTTTACTGGCTCAATGTGAGCCGTAAACGATCTCTGTATTTGTTCCAGCTCTGATATTTCTCCTGCCCTGAACGGGGCCGTCAGCACTGAGCAGTATTCTAAGTGGGGAGCACTAGCGATTTGAAGAGTGTCACCATCGGCATTATTTCCCTTGTTTTGAAAGTTCTCAATACCCACCCCGTCATCTTCCTGGCTGTCGTGATCTCTGTCTTATGGACTTTAAAAGAAAGGTCAGCTGACAATTATTCCCAGGTCTGTTCCTATCGTTCTATTTGGTGACACTCTTGCGTTTTGTATATAGTGTTCCTTTTGAGTTCTTCATTTTTTCCATACCTAAGCAGCTGAAACTTATCACCATTGAACGTCATGTTGTTCTCCACTGCCCACTGGAAGACCTTGCTTATGTCCTCCTGTAATTTTTCAGTGTCCTCTACCGTAGTGACTTTCATGCTTATTTTAGTGTCATCTGCAAATGATGATACAAAAGTGTGCTGGGTAGTTTTATCTATGTCTGCGATGAGGATGAGAAACAGCAGAGGTGCCAGTACCTTAGGATACTGAGCTTTTGACCTCGCTATCATCTTGAGACCACCCCTGGGGGGCCTATCATCTTGTGGGGCTACTACCACCCCTGGAGGCTACCACCACCCCTGGGGGGAAGACCACTCCCCTCCAGGAGACAACAATGGTTGTAGTAAGAGCATAAAAACACTGAGAAAATAGGCCATGCTAGACACGTCTAACTAGTGGTAGCGGTGATAATGATAGTGGTGGTGGTGATTGATAATAGTGGTGGTGGTGGTGACTGATAATAGTGGTGTTGGTGACTGATAATAGTGGTGATGGTGATTGATAATAGTGGTGATGGTGACTGATAATAGTGGTGATGGTGACTGATAATAGTGATGGTGACTGATAATAGTGGTGATGGTGACTGATAATAGTGGTGATGGTGACTGATAATAGTGGTGATGGTGACTGATAATAGTGGTGATGGTGACTGATAATAGTGGTGATGGTGACTGATAATAGTGGTGATGGTGACTGATAATAGTGGTGATGGTGACTGATAATAGTGGTGGTGACTGGTTGTGGTTGAGGAGGGTGACTTGCAGAGTTGAAGAGCACAGTAAGGTCACTGCGGGGAGGGTTTGGGGGGCGAGGTGAGACATGAGGGAAAGGGGGAAGAGGAGGAAAATGATTTAGGGTGGAAGGGGAGGAAAGGAAAAAGGCGAAAGGAAATTCTTGGAAAGAGCACTAACAGTATCAGGAAGACAGGAGGAGGCACAAGAGGAGGGAAGAGAAAGGAAGAGGGGAGAAAGGAAGAATGAGGGGAGAAAGGAAGAATGAGGGGAGAAAAGAAGAAAGAGGGGAGAAAGGAAGAAAGAGGGGAGAAAGGAAGAAAGAGGGGAGGAAGGAAGAAAGAGGGGATAGGGAAGAAAGAGGTGATAAAGGAGAAAAAAAGAACGAGAAAGAGTGGATAGGGGAGAAAAAGAGGAAAGAGGAAGAAAGAGGGGATAGGGGAGAATAGAAGAACGGGAGAGAGGGGATAGGGGAGAAAGGAAGAAAGAGGAAGGAGAGAAAGAAAAAGAAAGAGGGGATAGGAAGAAAGAATAGGAGGGAAAAAGTGGGGATAGGAAGAAATAAAAGGGGATAGGGAGAAATAAAAGGGGATAGGGAGAAATAAAAGGGGATTAGGGGAGAAAGAGGAGGGGACAGGGGTGATGTGTTGATGGTTCTGGAGGTTCCCACCTGAGTGGCCCGGTCTCAAGACCATTGCTCCTAACTGATGGTTTTATCAGTCAGGTTGTTGGTGCTAATGTCGTACGCACTCCTAGGCACCAGAGCCTGGCTGATCAAGATTTGACTTAAACTTATCTAGAAACCTCTAGAAGACAGCCAGGAGGAGGTGGGTTTCTAATTTCCCTTACGTATGAAAGGAGGATGTTGAGTCTTGGGCCCCTTACATTTACTGAGTTAGTTCTTAGTGTATTCATGGCACCCCTGCTATTAATTGGAAGTATTTTGTATCATCTGCAGAACCTCATCTCTTAAGAAGTAGTTTCAGTGTGCAGTTTTGGAGCCAATCAAAGGTAAAAGTATATCAATCTCTCGTCCAGTATCTTCCAGGTATACCAGAATAGTAGTAAACAATGTAAAGTGTAGCCTTAGCAAAGTGAACCCTGAGTAGCATAATGCGGGGTCTTGGTGCCACTGCTGTTTCTCATCCTCATAACACTCACAGGTAAAATCACAAACCACAGCTTTGATTTATCCCTTGTGGATGACACGTAAATTAGTATGGAAGTCACCTCTGTAGAGGACACAGAACAAGAAGATATAAACAAAGTCTTCCAGCGGGCGGTAAAACTAACTAGATGTTCAATGAAGACGATTTCCAAGTGTTTAGATATTAAAAAAATGAGGAACTCAAAAAGAGGCAACTGTATACAAAACACAGAAGAGTCACCCCCATAGAAGAATATGAACATACTAAACACCTGGGTGTTATGATGTCAACTAACGTATCTCTTAAAAAAACACAAAGCAAATGCTGCATAGGCCAGGAAAATAAAAGGGTGGATAATGAGAACTTTCAGAATAAGAGAAATAATGCCAATGGCAACATCAATCAAATCACTTGTGCTCTCTCACTGCTCAGCGTTCACAGCGTGTGAGATAAAGATGGAGAGAGACTTTACTGCTTGCACAGAACGAATAAATCATTTAAACTACTGGGAACCCTTCAGAGAGTTGTAAGTGTATTCTCTGGACAGAAAGCGAGCGAGACGCATGGAAAACACCAGAAGGTCTAGATCCAAATCTGCACAGTACCATAACTATACTGGAGTGAGAGATATTGGAGGAAGTGTAAAATATACCTAGTAAGAAGCAGGGGAGCCGTGGGCACAATACGAGAGCACTATATATCCGTGAGCCAACACCTTTTCAGTGAGCTACCAGTGAATATTAGAAATATTGTTGGAACTAACCCGAGTAGAGGCCTTTAAGAGAAAATTAGATCACTACCTCTTTGGAGTGCCAGATTAACCAGGCTGTGATGGATATGTAGCCTGGTAGGCTGCCAACAGCAACAGCCTGGTCCACCAATACAATCACAGATACAAATTATGGTGTATCTTCCTCGCAGCTTCAAGACTTTAGGAATCTCAGTGATTTAAGTGTTTGACTAAAGTGATATAGGTATTTTAGTCAAGACTTGAATTTCACCTGTCTTAAAAGAGGCTGTTAGTGTACAACAGTATTCCAAACTTGGGAGAACAAGTGACTTAAAGAGTAGCAGCATTTCATCACTGAATTTATATTTCTTATTGTGAAGGTTCTAGTTATCCAGCCTATCATTTTCCTTGCGGCTGTGATAGTAACATTGCCGTCATCCTGACATTATCACTCCCATGTCTCTCACATTCTACTTCCCTTTGTTGGGTGGATCTAGTCTGTTTTATACTATATTTAAGTTTGCATTCATTGATTTTTTTGACAGCAGAGTACCTGAAATTTGTCCTCGTTGATCAGCGTATTACATTTGTGGTCCACTGCAAGAAAGAAGAAGGAAGGGAGGAAGGAATAAAGAAAGGAAAGGATGAGGAGGAATAAGAGTGAAGGAACTCAAGGAAGAGTGGCGTGAGAATGCAAAATGGGGGGTGGGAATGAGAGGTGTGGTGGCCCACTAGCCAGAGTTCCCCTCCATGCAACACCTTGTTGAATGTAGGGTAAGGGAGAAGGGAGAGAGGAAACAGAAGAGGATGCAACTCAACAATCTGCTAACAATCACGTTGATATTTGCTCTTATCCGAACACAGGAAACAGGTGTCAGGAACGTTCGCCGGAGACTGAACCCGGGTCCTACGGTTGTGAGAGGAAGGTGCCACCGCTAAGATTGTAAACCTGAGGTAGTAAAGAGGGTAATCACTAGAAAGGAAACCTCAACCTTTTAATTCTAGAGGAGATGAGCACACATGATCATGGAGTGAAAAATACTTGACAAACTTGAATAACAGGACGAAGGTATTTGAAAGTCTGTGATGAATATATTGACAAGTACCTATGATATACCTGTGACTAGTATCGAGTTTCCCCTACTCCTACAACCCGGTCATGGGCCAGGCTTGACTGGAGCTTGCCTGGTCGACCAGACAATAACAGGGGGTCTGGCCCATCGCCAGACCGACAGAGTTAAGAAAACACCTGATGTGATGTAAATGGTTTAGAAACCCAACATGTTGAAGAATGAGACACTTGTGAAACATTTGGGAATCTTTACTCAGGAAACGTTTCGCCCGCCAGTAACTTGTTCAGTCCAATACTAACACCTTCGTGTGTTAGTGCGACTTGTAAATGGTCCAAGTCTGACCGAAACGTCGTAATAACCTCCCCTCTCGTATATGCGGGTTATTTGTGTATAGTACAGAGCAGAACACTGGAAGTTGAGTGGGAGTTTGAGGTAATCAGTCCCTCAGCCTGGAGCCCATGTCTTCAGTCCACCAGTCTTGAGAAAAGTGAAACCTGTCACAGTTATGTCACGGGTCATGGCTTTTACGTGGGACGAACTGAGGAGGTGGTCAACCCATCTCTAGGTAAACACTATACCCAGTTTCAAGAGTATGTATGATCGGGCCCTAATGGCCAACAATCAGTAAAACGAATACAGGAACCCCTGTAAACACGACTGGGCAAGCACATACATACACCAACGCGGAAAACTGATCAATATACACACACATATATACACAGTCCTGGAAGGAGAGGCAGACAGAGGCAAGATCTGTGTATTTTGCATCTTCTGTACGACTTGATGAAGCTCCACACAGAGAGAAACATTGTAGCAATGAAGGTTTGTGTTGTCTCCAGTAGATCATTAGCATGCAAAAGGTACGAGAGTGGGGCATGGGCAAGCTGAGTGCACTCATGGGCATGGGCACGCTGAGTGCACTCATGGGCACGAGACGTGCACACACTAGAAGGGCTACAGAGGTGCACAACACCTACCATCAAGGAGTGGTAGGTACTTTCACCCTGACAATACTAAGTGGTAGGTACTTTCACCCTGACAATACTAAGTGGTAGGTACTTTCACCCTGACAATACTAAGTGGTAGGTACTTTCACCCTGACAATACTAAGTGGTAGGTACTTTCACCCTGACAATACCAAGTGGTAGGTACTTTCACCCTGACAATACCAAGTGGTAGGTACTTTCACCCTGACAATACTACGTGGTAGGTACTTTCACCCTGACAATACCAAGTGGTAGGAACTTTGACATTGACAACACGAAGTCGTAAGTATGAAACAAAAACCGTTTATACGATAAACACAAAGAACAGTTAAAGGCAGTAGCGCTAAAATGTCATATCCATGAAAAACTAGTGTCAATGTTTTAAGACTACCCTAAAAATTTCCCGAGGTCCGTGCAGGCATCCCGGTAATGAGTGGCCCCCAGATTATTCAACATGTTACCAGAAGATATCAGAAACACTGCTGGGACAAGTGTAGAAGTCTTAGAGGAAACTGATCAAGTATCTTCACCAGGTGCCAGATCAACCAGGCTCTGATGGATAGGTGGGGCAGCGGGCCACCAGCAGCAGAAGCTAGGGTGCAAGCCATCCAGCCAGCCAGTCAAGTAGCCCATCCAGTCAGCCAGTCCAGAAGTAACCCATGCACTCATCCAGTCAATAAGCCAGGGTGAAAGCCATCCAGCCAGCCAGTCAAGAAGAAACCCATCCAGTGAAGAAGCCAGGGTGCAATCCATCCAGCCAGCCAGTCAAGAAGCCAGGGAGCAAATCATTAAACCAGAAAGTCAAGAGGTAACCCATCCAGTCAGCTAGTCAATGAACTAGACAGAGAGGCAGGCCCAAGGAACTAGACAGAGAGGCAGGCCCAAGGAACTAGACAGAGAGGCAGGCCCAAGGAACTAGACAGAGGCAGGCCCAAGGAACTAGACAGAGAGGCAGGCCCAAGGAACTAGACAGCCAGAATGGGCAGCAGGGCAGGTATGGGTAGAGTGCTGGCTGGGTTTGTAAGAAAAAAACAGCATCCAGCTCACACTAGTTGCAACCCGGAGCCACCCATCACCCACACCACCCCACTCATCCATCACCCACGCCACCCCACTCATCCATCACCCACGCCACCCCACTCATCCATCACCCACGCCACCCCACTCACCCATCACCCACACCACCCCACTCACCCACACCACCCCTCACCCACACCACCCCATCACCCACACCACCCCACTCACCCATCACTCACACCCCCCCAACCACTCCCACGACACTGGACTCCCCAGACCCATCTCCCACACAACACCCCGCTCCAACACCAACACCTCCCTCCCCAACACACCGTCTACAAATCCTAAGATACCACTTGTGTAGTGTACCTTTGTTTTTATATGTCAATACCACACATGATGTTCTATATATTTAAATTGTGAACCAGAAGCCAGGGGAAAACTCCAGTCACATGTGTATGACACGTGTATGACATGTATATGACACGTGTATGACATTTATGATACCGCTGGTAACAACAATCAGCCCTAGTCTTAGGTACAAGGCAACAGTCCTCAGTCTTGGACAGGCTCAGTCCTCAGTCTTGGTACAAGGAATCAGTCCCTCAGTCTTGGTACAAGGCAATCAGTCCCTCAGTCTTGGTACAAGGCAATCAGTCCCTCAGTCTTGGTACAAGGCAATCAGTCCCTCAGTCTTGGTACAAGGCAATCAGTCCCTCAGTCTTGGTACAAGGCAATCAGTCCCTCAGTCTTGGTACAAGGCAATCAGTCCCTCAGTCTTGGTACAAGGCAATCAGTCCCTCAGTCTTGGTACAAGGCAATCAGTCCCTCAGTCTTGGTACAAGGCAATCAGTCCCTCAGTCTTGGTACAAGGCAATCAGTCCCTCAGTCTTGGTACAAGGCAATCAGTCCCTCAGTCTTGGTACAAGGCAATCAGTCCCTCAGTCTTGGTACAAGGCAATCAGTCCCTCAGTCTTGGTACAAGGCAATCAGTCCCTCAGTCTTGGTACAAGGCAATCAGTCCCTCAGTCTTGGTACAAGGCAATCAGTCCCTCAGTCTTGGTACAAGGCAATCAGTCCCTCAGTCTTGGTACAAGGCAATCAGTCCCTCAGTATTGGTACAAGGCAATCAGTCCCTCAGTCTTGGTACAAGGCAATCAGTCCCTCAGTCTTGGTACAAGGCAATCAGTCCCTCAGTATTGGTACAAGGCAATCAGTCCCTCAGTCTTGGTACAAGGCAATCAGTCCCTCAGTATTGGTACAAGGCAATCAGTCCCTCAGTCTTGGTACAAGGCAATCAGTCCCTCAGTATTGGTACAAGGCAATCAGTCCCTCAGTCTTGGTACTTTATAACATTTATAATGTATTACTGGGTAATAATAATCATAAGTCCCTCTAAGTGGACCAACATATGACTGACACTCGCCAGGTGGAATTAAATACTATCACTGCCTTACCTATATGACCATCAACCAGGAGGCCTGGTCTGGGACCGGACTGAGGGGGATGGGGCTGTCATCCCGGAATCGGGTAAATCTGGCTTCCATCTTCCCCCAGAACAACAATAAGAAAAAAAAATGTTGGTAGTCAGCCAGAAAGGTGGCGGCGGCAGCAGCAGTCCCTGAAGGATGCTCCCTCCGCCACCACGTACTCCTTCTAGCTCTCCCTGTATATATCCCTCTTCCTGTGTCCTGTTTTACCCTCTTCCTGTGTCCTGTTTTACCCTCTTCCTGTGTCCTGTTTTACCCTCTTCCTGTGTCCTGTTTTACCCTCTTCCTGTGTCCTGTTTTACCCTCTTCCTGTGTCCTGTTTTACCCCTCTTCCTCCCTGTGTCCTGTTTTACCCTCTTCCTGTGTCCTGTTTTACCCTCTTCCTGTGTCCTGTTTTACCCTCTTCCTGTGTCCTGTTTTACCCTCTTCCTGTGTCCTGTTTTACCCTCTTCCTGTGTCCTGTTTTACCCTCTTCCTGTGTCCTGTTTTACCCTCTTCCTGTGTCCTGTTTTACCCTCTTCCTGTGTCCTGTTTTACCCTCTTCCTGTGTCCTGTTTTACCCTCTTCCTGTGTCCTGTTTTACCCTCTTCCTGTGTCCTGTTTTACCCTCTTCCTGTGTCCTGTTTTACCCTCTTCCTGTGTCCTGTTTTACCCTCTTCCTGTGTCCTGTTTTACCCTCTTCCTGTGTCCTGTTTTACCCTCTTCCTGTGTCCTGTTTTACCCTCTTCCTGTGTCCTGTTTTACCCTCTTCCTGTGTCCTGTTTTAATCACTACGATATACCTGTGTCCTATGTAGTTTTTTCCTAGTTAATGTGTCTATATACACCTTGACCTGGAATATACCTGTGACTGGTTGCTAGAATTATCCTAACCTGCTTAGGCCAGATTACCTTGCTGACTGCCTCGTCAACTAGGCTGTTACTGCCAGCATGCCACAAGCAAATTGAAATTCAACTTTTTGACAGATAAAATATAAACAGTAATAGTAGTAAACAAAGCAAAATCCAGCATTAAAAATGTCAAAAGCTCAGTACCCCCAAGGAACGGTCCTGGTGCCTCTACTGTTTCTTATCCTCATAGCGGACGGAAATTAAGAGGCACGTAAGTCCCCCCCCCCCCGTCTTCTAATAACGTACATTTTTCCACTATAATCTACCTTGTCCATAATTACTATCGCATTTGCTTTGTCTGTTTCGTAAGGTGAAGTCCAGGATCTTTCCTTAATTCATGGTATAACTTAACAAATCTTTAAGGACAATTGTGTTCCAGAGGTGTGAATAATATGATGTTCAATGGTGACAACTTCCAGCTGCTGAAATGTGGAAAGAATGGCAAACTCAAAAGGGACACTGTATACAAAACAATGGTAAATGTATCACCAAACAGAAAGAAAGGAATATGTGAAGGTCCTGGGCGTAAAAATGTAAGCTGACCTTTCTTTTAAAGAACACAATAAGGTAAATATAACGACAGCTAGGAAAATGACGGGGTCGATAATGAGAACTTTCAAAATCGTCCTGACGGCTCCGTTCAAGGCAGGAGATCAGAGCTGGAACAAATACAGAGATAATTTACAACCCACATTTAAATTACTGGAAACGCCTTAAAGTCGTAAATATGTACTCCCTGGAGTGGAGGAGAGAGATGCATGATAATATATACCTGGAAGTCACCTGAGAGTCTCCCTGTAAGTTTATTTCTGAGAATCCCTCTGCATGTTGCATTTCTCTCGGTTCTGTGACAAGTCTTACAGTAAACCTTCTCAATATATTAAACATGTTTCCTCAGGCGTGAGCCCCATACCATCACAATAGATACCTGCTCTCTCGTGTTCTATTATGTCTATTTTGTGATCTATTAATGACGTTCACCTCAACTCTCAGTCCCTGCACGTGTGAGCAGTTTCCAGGACTCCTCTTGCTCCGGCAGCCCTGCCTCTTAAGTTACGCTTCCTTACACATTGCATATATGAAGCTTCCTGGGTTTAGCTGCTTACCTCTGCTATACCTTTGATGAGTTCCCAGAGTCTTTCTACTCCCGGAGCCCAGCCATGGGCCAGGTTCGTCTGGTGCTAGCCTGGTCAACCAGGCTGTTGCTGCTGGTCCCAGAAAGCATGCGTTTCCTAGGATCATCACCCCAGCCACCCGGCTCTAGGAAAGGCCTCCCTGTCCACGGGCTGATCAACCAGGCTGTTGGTGCTCACTACCGGCGTGCCGCACTTTCTCGCGTTTCGTGATGTCCTGACCGAGCTATGGTCTCGGGGGTCGAGACTCGGCTCCCGGCCAGTCACGGGTGACCTTCAAACTGGTGTTGCGGGTTACTACCTTTTAAGGGTGAGGGAACACGCTTGTCTTAAAACAAAAATGCTGTACACGCCCGAGCCTCAAGCTTACCCAGCTTGAAAAAAATAAACTGGTTACAGATATATTACAAAGCCTGCACAAGGGGCTTACTACAGTCATTAGAACCTCCACAAGGCGCTTACTGCAGTCACTAGAACCACCACAAGGGGCTTACTACAGTCATTAGAACCACAAGGGGCTTACTACAGTCATTAGAACCACAAGGGTCTTACTACAGTCATTAGAACCACCACAAGGGTCTTACTACAGTCATTAGAACCACCACAAGGGGCTTACTACAGTCATTAGAACCTCCACAAGGGGCTTACTACAGTCATTAGAACCTCCACAAGGGGCTTACTACAGTCATTAGAACCTCCACAAGGGGCTTACTACAGTCATTAGAACCACCACAAGGGGCTTACTACAGTCATTAGAACCACCACAAGGGGCTTACTACAGTCATTAGAACCACCACAAGGGTCTTACAACAGTCATTAGAACCACCACAAGGGTCTTACTACAGTCATTAGAACCACCACAAGGGGCTTACTACAGTCATTAGAACCACCACAAGGGGCTTACTACAGTCATTAGAACCACCAAAGGGCTTACTACAGTCATTAGAACCACCACAAGGGTCTTACTACAGTCATTAGAACCACCACAAGGGGCTTACTACAGTCATTAGAACCTCCACAAGGGGCTTACTACAGTCATTAGAACCACCACAGGGGCTTACTACAGTTATTAGAACCACCACAAGGGCTTACTACAGTCATTAGAACCTCCACAAGGGGCTTACTACAGTCATTAGAACCTCCACAAGGGGCTTACTACAGTCATTAGAACCACCACAAGGGGCTTACTACAGTCATTAGAACCACCACAAGGGGCTTACTACAGTCATTAGAACCACCACAAGGGGCTTACTACAGTCATTAGAACCACCACAAGGGGCTTACTACAGTCATTAGAACCTCCACACGGGGCTTACTACAGTCATTAGAACCACCACAAGGGGCTGACTACAGTCATTAGAACCACAAGGGGCTTTACTACAGTCATTAGAACCTCCACAAGGGTCTTACTACAGTCATTAGAACCACCACAAGGGGCTTACTTCAGTCATTAGAACCACCACAAGGGTCTTACTACAGTCATTAGAACCACCACAAGGGGGCTTACTACAGTCATTAGAACCACCACAAGGGGCTTACTACAGTCATTAGAACCACCACAAGGGGCTTACTACAGTCATTAGAACCTCCACACGGGGCTTACTACAGTCATTAGAACCTCCACAAGGGGCTTACTACAGTCATTAGAACCTCCACAAGGGTCTTACTACAGTCATTAGAACCACCACAAGGGGCTTACTACAGTCATTAGAACCACCACAAGGGGCTTACTACAGTCATTAGAACCACCACAAGGGGCTTACTACAGTCATTAGAACCACCACAAGGGGCTTACTACAGTCATTAGAACCACCACAAGGGGCTTACTACAGTTATTAGAACCACCACAAGGGGCTTACTACAGTCATTAGAACCTCCACAAGGGGCTTACTACAGTCATTAGAACCTCCACAAGGGTCTTACTAGTCATTAGAACCACCACAAGGGGCTTACTACAGTCATTAGAACCACCACAAGGGGCTTACTACAGTCATTAGAACCACCACAAGGGGCTTACTACAGTCATTAGAACCACCACAAGGAGCTTACTACAGTTATTAGAACCACCACAAGGGGCTTACTACAGTCATTAGAACCACCACAAGGGTCTTACTACAGTCATTAGAACCACCACAAGGGGCTTACTACAGTCATTAGAACCACCACAAGGGGCTTACTACAGTCATTAGAACCACCACAAGGGGGCTTACTACAGTTATTAGAACCACCACAAGGGGCTTACTACAGTCATTAGAGCCACCACAAGGGGCTTACTACAGTCATTAGAACCACCACAAGGGGCTTACTACAGTTATTAGAACCACCACAAGGGGCTTACTACAGTCATTAGAACCTCCACAAGGGGCTTACTACAGTCATTAGAACCTCCACAAGGGTCTTACTACAGTCATTAGAACCACCACAAGGGGCTTACTACAGTCATTAGAACCACCACAAGGGGCTTACTACAGTCATTAGAACCACCACAAGGGGCTTACTACAGTCATTAGAACCACCACAAGGGGCTTACTACAGTCATTAGAACCACCACAAGGGGCTTACTACAGTCATTAGAACCACCACAAGGGGCTTACTACAGTTATTAGAACCACCACAAGGGGCTTACTACAGTCATTAGAACCACCACAAGGGGCTTACTACAGTCATTAGAACCCCCACAAGGGGCTTACTACAGTCATTAGAACCACCACAAGGGGCTTACTACAGTTATTAGAACCACCACAAGGGGCTTACTACAGTCATTAGAACCACCACAAGGAGCTTACTACAGTCATTAGAACCTCCACAAGGAGGATATAAACCAGATCTTCCAGTGAACCTCAGGCATGTTTAACGAGGTAAAGTTTTAATTGCTCCACTATGGAAGGACGGAGGAAATAAAGAATGAAAGGGAGCATAGGCTAATATATTTAAATAATTCAGTAGAGTCCGATGTGCGGGTGTGTTGTGGGGTTCTTTTCATAGATTTGGTAATATTAACAGACGATGAGCTTGGGTTTTGGTAGCGTTTAATGAGGCGTTGGATATATGGGAGCTGAGAGCCTATGCCTGTGTCCGTCTCGTATGGCTACTCCGATGGTACTGGCTACTAGGCCGCCCGGCGCTGAGGCATTCAAAAGGCAGGCCTATCATTGGCTAATGCCAGATCACATGGGCAGAGGTTGGAAA
The DNA here is from genome assembly GCA_009830355.1 of Cherax destructor. Lineage (NCBI taxonomy): Eukaryota > Metazoa > Arthropoda > Malacostraca > Decapoda > Parastacidae > Cherax > Cherax destructor. The sequence continues at coordinate 744 of WNWK01007962.1, read as the reverse complement.
TCACGTGAACAGCCGTGGTGCAGCCGTTAGAAGTACGAACCGTACAGCTCGGGCATGCTACGTATGGCGTCTCGACATACAACTATACAAACTAAGGACAACAGGCAACAACTCTCATCTGATTCTATACAATGTCAAAGTACACAACAGTTAACATTATACTTCACATGGATATTATCGTGATGGAACAATCTACATTACTATATGATGCATCATGACACACAGGAATTATCTAAATGAGCTCATTCTAGAAAAATCATGATAAAAGAGATAAAAAAAAATAATTTGTTCGATCGAACTGTCTTCATGTGATCTACGAATTCTGAGGAAATATATATTTACAAGAAGGTAGTGATTAACAGACAAGATAGATCTGGTGCACTCAAATCTATACTGTTAATGCTCAGAACTCGGAGAGAACGTGAACACAAAAAAAAATTTGAGTAATACTAAGTAGATATTATAACACACAGTTAAACGCTTACTACATATTTATCTATACAGGTTATTTACATTTAACCCCAACTCTGCTAGGGTGAGATTGATATAGGCTGTATAATTATCATCTCTGGGTGGATCAAACTCTGTTACAATAGGTAACTCAACTACTGATTGAGGAGGATCTACACTGGTATCTACAAATAATACTTGAGGACTTCTCAACACTTGTCGTGTACGTAGGGAATAACGACATTCAGGTTGATCTGACTGATCATTAGAGGTAGAGGGAACAGCAACAGGAGA